>JAOTRH010460626.1:0-28408 GCA_034768845.1 Heliamphora exappendiculata | reverse complement strand
CCGCCCCGGCGGTAACTCATCTTGTAAATATTCTAGTGTCACAGCCTGAAACTCATGCAACAACTTGTTAACCTCAGGTGAGTGATCAACATATGACTCAATAGGAACGGAATATCACCCTTGCATGCTAAGGTCAAAATTTACCTCTTTAAAAAACCTCTATGGATCAACAAATAAGGCTCGTGTAGTTGTGTGCGCTAGGAACCAGGGATTAAGACACTCTTAAGCATGTCATCTTTTTCAGTAGGTTTGGCAGGTTTCAGCAAGATTTTGTAGTTATTATGCCGAAAAACATAGCATTCACCTTGTTGAATTTTTTGACATGTACATCATAGAGCCATGAGTGACCTAAAAGCACATGGGCAACACCCATGGGGAAAATATCACACAATCTTGTATGGCTTGCCAATCCGAATGGGCAGTATACAACTCTCAAAAGCACGCAATGATGTTTTCTACACCCAAGCAACCATATATTGATGAGGATGTGGTCCTAACTTGAGCTTCAATCTAGTAATATCAGACTTGGACACAACCTTCATAGAACTCTCTCCATCAATGGCAAGCTTGCCGACCATATCTCCATACTTGACATAGGCGTGAAAGATAGTGGTGCACTTCAGTGTTTGCTAGAGTGGTAAAAATGCATCGCATCGCATGGAGGTTAGCATCATTGGTTTCCCACTCGCCATCAACCTCCTCTCCAAAGTCACAGGGTTCTAAAGGCTCTACTACCTGAGGAACTCCACCGCAATCCTAGGAATCCTCCTTCCTCCAATCCTTACGGTCAAGGTACGCTGAAAGCATTGAGCAGAAGTGTGCCCTGAGCCATGACAATTATAGAAATCTATGGACGAATTGTGTTGGCAAGAGCTAAAAAGTAGGCTCCCTATTCACACTCATATTAGGATTGTGTTGAATGCTCTGACTAGGACTAAAGTTGCCTCAAAAAGCTAGTGGCGTGGATGGACTAAGGTGATAATCACCCTTGGTCTCATCCTGAATAATTCCTTTCGACCAAGTTTTTAAAAAGTGATAGCAGGCATCATAATGGTAGGAGCGGAGGTGATTTGGTTTCGGGATGTTACGGCCATACCATAACGGTAGCGGCAACGAAAGTCACAAATTTCTTATTTTTTGCATAAGTAAAATTTAACCAATACATGTTTTTGTTCCAAAAGCATATTTATTGGAGTTTAAAATATTTTTTTGTGAATTTTATTTACTTTTCTAGATATGATCCAACATGTCACAATTTTTATAGTAGTTGTGGCTCCATCTTTTGTCGGCACTCTCAAATTTCAAGTATTGAATTCTAAGAAAAAAAAAGAGTTTAGTTCCCCTAACAAATGAAAATTTATTTATAAAATAAAGCAAAACATCACATCAATGTTAGAAAAATAAATAAACTAAAAATTTTGTTAGCAAATTTTAAAAATAAAAACATTAAATAAATAACCAAACCAAACTAAGCCAATGCCCCAGTCAAATGGAATTTGATACATGAATCATTTTATGTCATTCTATTATGTTAATGGCCATATCTTTAGTTAGTTTCAATAAGTTCATATATTTTCTTAAGGTCTACCATTTCCCCTATTATTCACATAACCCATGACCTTGGTTCTTCGGTATCATCGATCATTGGTGACCACCACTGACGAGTTTTCGACCATCGCTGACCAGCCCAAGGTCACTGCTAACCACCATCGCAGCCTCAACAGCCTTACCTGCATCTTGCGCAACCTGACCCGACTTCGGTTTGCTATTTTGGTCTTCGCTGAAACCCTAACCCCGATCGCCGATCTCGTCAAGACCTCGCAAGACTCTACCTTATTAGGCCACTGCTGACCACTGTCATAGCCTCAGCAGGTATATCTAAGCCTTACGCACCTCGACCCAATCTCTGTTTGTTCTTTTAGACTTTGCTCAAACCCAAACTACCATGGATGACTTAACTCTGATGACCTCGACAGGCCCTCGTCGAACTCTAACAACCTCACCGAAACTTTGTTATTCAGGTTTCCATCTAGTGTCGTGCTTTAGTTTTCTTTTTTTTACTATGTGCTTCAATTTCTCCTCTAATGTTACTTTGTTCAACGCTTGAGACGCGGTTTGGTTACTGTTTGTTGGTTTTGATCACTATCGACCTTCTCTGACATGCAGCACAACCCTAGATGTTCTTTGAATGTGAATCCAGTGCTTGGGGTTTGACATATTACCACCTACCCCAGCGTCTAAGTGCTCAATGATGCTAAACGAACCTTTGATCAACTCTAATGATCATCATCGAACCTCTGTTAGGCTTTATGGCTTCAAAACCTGGCAAACAGTCCGGTTCACTTGGTGCAGTTTCTGTTTAACTTCTCTAATCTCTTTTCCTTAGTAGCTCTCCGATTGCCCTGATAAGATTTTGACACAAGATTTTAACGTGTGATTTTAGCGCAAGTACTGATTCTGTTTTGGGATACGTTTATTTGACTCACGAGATTTTGATTTGGACCTGCAAGTTTTCCTTAGTGCATTTTCAGTTTGAGCAGTTTCAAATTATCTAGAACTCCTCTAGACTCCAACCTCTTGCGTCTGCTATAACCATCTTTCATTTAGGTTTGCATGATTTCTTATTTCACAAATATTTTACCAACTATTTATAGAAGTATCAATCATTGTATTCACTCTTCTCCCATCACTATTTTGGTTGGTTAATAGTGTTTATATGCAAGTTGTTTCCATCAACTTGATTGATCTTTTCTCGTCTTCTTCATTATCTATTCCTAATGTCTTTTATGTACCACATTTGTCTATCAGTCTACTCTCTATTAGTTAGTTTTTTTATTCTGCTTTTGCTATTTTGTTTTCTTCTTGTGTTTGTATTGTTTAGAATTGGACATCTCAAAAGCAAATTAAAATTGGGTGTCAGACTGGTTATTTATGTGTTAAAACATTTGCACTCCTTTGAACCCTTCCTCTATGGCTCTATCTTTTTTTTGTTTAGATCTGCATTATTCTCCTTTTTATTTTTGGCATTCTACGTTAGGTTATTTGTCTAGTGAACGCTTAAATAGTTAGTTCAGTTTGATTACTTTGGTAAAATGTCTGTAAAATGTTTGTAAAATGTCTGCTAGTGACATTTCTGAATGTAGTGGTTGTAAACTTGCAAAAATGTCAACTTTACCTTTTAAAAACACTTCCCTTTCTACATCTCCTTTCTCTCTTGTTCATACGGATGCGTGGAATCCTTCTCCCATTGCCACCATAGAAGGATCAATGTACTATGTTTCTTTCATTGATCACTATTAACCATTTTTTGTTGGATTTATCTCATGTCTCACAAATTTTGACTTTTTTTGTTGTATTTACCACATATTTCATTCCATGATTCACACTCAATTTTCCACCACTATAAAGATCCTTCATTCTGATTTGGGTGAGAAGTATTTTCTAATCAAATTCACTGACTTCTTAGCTACATCTAGCAATGTTCGTAAATTTTTCTGTTCTGATACTCCTGCACAAAATAGTAAAGCCAAAAGAAAACATCGGCGCATCGTTGGCACAGCTTGCTCCATTCTTCTCTCTTCTTCTGTCTCTGCTAGTTTATGGGGATAAGTAGTACTTACTACAATGTATCGTTTTAATTGCATACTCACACCTCTTCTTTTTGGCATCTCTCCTTATAAAAAGTTGTTTGGTCATACTCCTAATTACTCGTTGCTACATGTCTTTGGTTGTGTTTGTTTTGTCCTTCCCAAATGGAAACGCACTAAACTTAGCGCTCGCTCAACTCTCTGCTTCTTGGGCTATGGTATTCAACAAAAAAGGTATCGATGTTATGATCCTCCATATAAATGTCTTTGTCTCCAGTCATGTTGTGTTTCTTGAGCAACTCTCATACTTTACTCTCTTTTTCAAGTTTTCCCTAGCCCCCAAATAGGATTTAATTCATATTGATCATTTTCCACATGATATGCCTTTCGAAGAGTTTACTTAAACTCTCAATGTTTCTGAACTTCTACATCTCGTCCTTCCGCTACTTCTTCCCTGTTATTTTATTCTTGTAGGCAGCCTCCTCTTTCTCACGTATCCACTAGCTCCGACCTAGCTCCGATCCAGCTCCCTTTGTCTCTGGATCTGATTCACCTAAACGGCGTTATCCTTTGCGTGCTCATACTCTGTCAGTAAAACTTTGCTTTTCTAACATCTATTTTTTGTCTTCTTATGGAGCTTTTTTATCTGCCATTCATACTTCTTTTGAGCCTCAATCATATAAAGAAGCATGTGCTGATCCACATTGGATCAATGCCATACAAGAAGAATTAACTTCTTTTAAAAGACTTCTATTTGGGATTTAATTCCAGTGCCTACTGGTAAAAATCTTGTTAGAAGTAAATGGATTTACAAAGTTAAAACTTATTCTAATAGTTTGCTGGAGCGATATAAGGCTAAATTAATTGCAAGGGGTTTTTCTCAAGAGTATGTGATTGATTAGAGGAAATGTTTACACATGTGACCAAAATAACTACAGTTTGTACAATGATTTCTATTGTTGCAATTCATCAATGGCCTCTCTTTCAGCTAGATATTAAGAATGCTTTCCTCAATGGGCATCTTACTGAGGAAGTTTATATGCGTCCTTCTCCTGGTCTTTTGCATTCTACTTTTTTTGTATATCTTTTTCGTCATGCCCTTTTATGGTTTGATGCACTTTTATGGTTTGAAGCACTCCCCCCCGCGCCTGGTATGACCGTTTTTAGTCTACTGTTACCCAGATTGGTTTCACTCCTAATCCTCATGATTCTGTCATTTTTCTCCACCACACCCCTGTCAGGATGATTATTTTGTTATTATATGTGGATGACATGATCATCAATGGTCCTGATTCTACTGCTATCTTTGAAGTGAAATATTTGTTTCGTGCATTTGAGATGAAAAATTTGAATCCTCTGCCCTACTTTCTTAACATAGAAGTTGCTTATTCTCCTAAGGACTATCTCTTATCTTAATCCAAATATGCAAATGAGGAGATCCACCGTACTCGCCTCACTGAGAATAAGGTTGTGGATACTCTCATTGAGTTGCATGGCAAGTTCTCTCCTTCTAATGGCATTCCTCTTGACGATCTCACTATCTATTGAGAGCTAATTGGGTATTTAGTCTATCTTATTGTGCCTCATCATGTTATTGCGTATGCTGTTCATGTTATGAGTCAATTTGTTCACACTCCTCGCTCCACTCATTAGACAATTTTGCTTCGCACTTTGCGTTATGTTCGTGGTACTATTTTTTGAAACTTATTCTTGTTTTCTTCTTCATCTTTGACTCTTCAGGCTTATGTTGATTGGGCTGGCAATATTTGATCGCAAATCTACTATTGATTTTGTGCATTTTTGGTTGATTCCCTCATTTTCTAAAAGAGCACGAAACAATCTGTCATTGCTCATTCTACTGCTGAAGCTGAATATCGTACCATGACTCATGCCACCACTGAGATTTTTTGGTTCTGTTTGCTCCTCTCTAATTTGGGTATTTCTCTCTTCTACTTCTTACTATTGTGATAACAAGAGTGCTATCCAAATTACTCATAATTGTATTTCATGAGCATATAAAGCATATAAAGATTAATTGTCACTTTATTCATCAACATCTTCAGCTTGGTACTATTTGTCTCCTTTTCGTTTCCTCGTCATTGCAGGTTACTATTTTCTTCATCAAGCCTCACACTTCGGCTCATTTTCAGTTCTTACTTGACATATTCTCACTGCTCACCGGGTTCACATCATGAGTTTGAGAGGGAGGTACGAAAGTGTATTTTGATTATTTTGTTATTTGTTTGTTAGGTAAAGGGTGGTATAGTCATTAAGACTAATTAGGGTTTAGATTTTGTTCTATTAATATTTTGTAACTCATGCTTATGTTTAAGCCTTGTTTTGATGAATAGAATAATAGATTATATATTTGCTCTCTTTTCTATCACTATCAAGACCAATACGACTCCCCGAACTGAGGGATCGTTGTTCATTGGTTAAATTACCATGAGTACCCCTCTAAATCCCTAACTTGATGACAGGCATCCCCAACAGTCTTAAGCTAATCGCATATTAATGTCTTTATAACATTCAGGTCTCAACCCCTTAAGGAACCGACCAATTCAAATCCATTGTTCCTCCTAAAGCTCGCAACATTAGCACCTCTAATTGTGAAATATAATTACTCACACCCAAAGAACCTTGTCACAAGTTAGGCGATTGATGCATTAGTTGTTTTCAGTGGCTTGTGGAAAGATACTTCTCATTTAATTTGTGTAGGTGTAAGTATCCGAAAGAGCTAAAGTAGCAGAGTTTGGAAAGATGTAGTACACCACAATGGCCCAGGAACTACCAGAAGTGGAGGAGATGAGAGATCAGGGCAGCCTTAAAAAAAGAGCGAATCGTAGTGGAGAGCAACTAGAGGTATGGAGATTGGAAAAGTTATGGACTTGTTGAGATGATAAGATAGGAGATAATAATATATATTTGGAGGGGTGGAATTGGCACTTTTATAGGCGCTGTCACCAATCAATGAAGATCCAAGTAATCTATCCAATGGCAGAGGCACGGGCAGGAGTTTCAATTGACTGGTCGTAACATGGACTTTTTTTCTATCTATTTATGGTTGGTCAACTGGAGTTTCTTGGAGGCTACTCCGTTGACAAATTCCTTGCCCTAGCCTCTAAACCACATGCCTCCTTTGGTTCTAAACGGAGAGCAGAGGTGCCTAGGCCCTACTCCCAGCCTAGGACCACGTTGGTGTTGGAGATAGTGGATAATAAGAGAGACTAGTTGAAGAGGCAAAGATGAAGAGGGGAGAGAGAGAGAGAGAGAGAGAGATCCTGCTGAGAGAAAAAGATATTCTGAATTCTTCAAATCACAATCATGTAATCAAAATGTAGGGTTTCCTACACAACCAATCTATATGCATAGAAGTTGCCATCTAATAAGCAAATCCTGATAGAAATTAAACTCCTAATATGGCTTAAAAGTCCTAAAATTCCTAAACTCTTCTCGCCTATAATATGAGCAAGTTGTTCTTTTGCATTTCAGAGTCTGTCTAGACTCTCGAGCCTCAAGGAATAATAGCTATATCTAACTATTGCAGTTACTGGCCTTCATTGACAAGACCAGCCACACGAATACTCTCCCTTCTCACAACTGTGATAAATCAGGTGAAGAGCAATCACAGAGAATTCTAAGAACACCTCTCTATTCATCTATGCTGTTGTGATTCTACCAGTAACAAATCTTTGATCTTTCTCTCCATCTGGGTGATCCATCAAAGTAACAATTGCCTCATTATTTACAATTTAATTTCAGCAAGCTCATACTATCGTTAAAGCCAATTTCCTGAAGCTTCTGCATTAGACAACATATGGACTCTCCATAAATCAGCTTTCTAATCTCCTTCAATAACTCCAGAATTCAACGTTACATGGACCATTCTATATCTCCTAGTATAGTCATGTAGCACCAATAGAGAGGAGAGAAGAATAAAAAATAGAGAAAGAAGAAAAGAGATTAGAAGAAGAATAACAGATGATTGGATAGAGAACATAGAAAAAGGAGAAGAAATCACACAATTCAATATCAATTTTTATTCACTAAAGTTCCCTTAATACATCAATAGACCCTTCATTTATAACTCTTAGACCATCTCCAACTCTCTCCGTATTCTCCCCTCCTTCGCCACTTTGGCGAGAAAGCTCAAAAAGAGCGCTCCAATGGCCTCGCTCAAAAAAGAGCACTCCAATATAACTTTTTGATTTTTTGCTCACCATTTGTGGCAAGCCATCAATTGATTTGGCGAGCCTTCAAATATTAAGATTTTTTGAATCAAAGGTATACCAATTTCTGTTTTGTTGTTGTGATTTCGGAGGAACAGTCGTTGCTCTGTTTTGTTATTGAGATTTTTGACAAGCAGTCATCGCCAGAGCAGTCATGATCGCCAGAGGAGCAATCGTCGTCAACACTTGCTGAAACTAGTTCGCTGAAATTGGGAGCAATCGTCGTCGTTGCAATTTCTTTTGTTGCTGGTTTGATTTGGAGAAATTTTTGAGATTTGGAGAAATTTCTGAAATTCCTTTTCACTGAAACTAGATTTCTGAGATTTGTTGCTTGTTTGAATTGCAGAAATTTCTTTTGTTTGATAGTTTACACACACACACACACACACATATATATATATATAATTTGTAATTTAAATATAATTTGATATATATACATATATATTAATTGTTTGAGAGCTGAAATTTACGATTGAAAATTACATTGACAATTAATATTGAAGAAGTACAATTAATTCAGACAAATTAAATAGACAAAAAATGGACAACAAAAACAATAAGATCCGATTGCAGTACATAAACAAACAACAAAAGCAATAATGTAAAATTAAAAAAAAATATGACTCCCTAAAATAGAGAGTATGGTTGCAATTATGAATAAAAATGTGGCTTCCTTTAGCTATTTTAGATAGTCACTTGAGTAAATTATAAGGATGATGGTTGAAGATGGTCTTAAATCTCAATGAAAAATGAAACAAAATTCCGTATTTTAACTTGAAACAAATAATATCCTAATACTATAAGAAAATAAAATATAAGATACGAAAATAAACTCGCCAATCCATCTTTACTTCCATCAATTGTTCGCACCATTCTCCTCCATTGAGAAAAAGAACTCGTCCTCAAGTTCGGTTGTGGGTTGGGTTTAATATTTAAAAAATGGGTCGGGCCAAAGAACTTGGGTAAAATTTTGGGCATTCTTCCTCAAAAGCTTTGTTGGCGTAAATTTAAGCTTTCTTCCTCGCAGCTTTGCAGGCGTGAAAGAGGCAGAGGTTTCTAGGGTTGTCTAATTGCGGCACACAATTCGGCGAGGGAAGAGTTGGCTACAATTTCAGCGAAGAGGGAGGTGGAGAGTCAACAAAGGCCTGGGGTATCGACGGGGAGGGAGGAGAAAAGGTCAACAAAGGAGGTTGGCCGCCAAAGGTTGGTCGACGAAGGTATAGGGTTTTGGCAAGGAAAGAGGGCAAAGGCCAACAAAGGAAGCTGGTCAATGGCAAGGAGAGAGAGTGAAGGCCAACAAAGGAAGCTGGTCAATGATGGCTTAGGGTTTCAACAAGATAGGGTGAGGGTCGATGACGAGGGAGGGGGTGACAGAGAGAGAGGAAAGAAAGGACTAGGGTTTCAAGACTCACTAACCTTAGCAAAGAGTTGATGGATGGTGGTGTAGGGCCGCTACTAGGTGGTCGACAGCGCAATGGGACGGTGGAGGAAACAGCGGTACAAAGGAGAAGAGGTGGAGTTGGCGGCGGAGGCAAGGTCTGTGGTCAATCGTTGTCATTGAGTCACTAGTGTTAGGGTTCTGACGAAGGTCGACACAAAAGGAAATGAATCATATTTTAGCTCTGATACCAAAATGATTTAGTACTAATAAAGAGGAGAGATGAATAAAGATTAGACGAAGAAGAATAACAAACGATTAGATAGAGAAGACAGAAAAGAAAAAGAAATTACACAACTCAATATCAATCTTTATTCATCAAGGTCTCCTTAATACATCAATAGACCTTTTATTTATAACTCTAAAACCTCATAAAAAAACAAAAATCCCTAATTAATCGGAAACAAATAACATCCTAAATTAAAACAAATAATATCCTAGTACAGAAGTTCACTCTCAAATTGATCTTTACTTAAATCTATTGTCAACATCAATTGGGGTACGAGCTGGGGTGTAAATTTGACCTGACCCGACCGGCCCATCGGGTTTCCGCCAAAATTCGGGATAGGGTCGAGCCGGGCTTTTTTGGGATAGGGGGCCCAAGCTCATCCTGGAAGGTATACGGGCTTGGGCTTTGTCTAAGGCCGCAAGCTCGAGCTTTTCAGGCTTTTTTTGAATAATTTTTTTTTTACATTTGTTCTTATTTTTTATTGCTTCTATTATAATAAACAATAATATATTGTGTTTTTTATATTTATTTTAGTTTATAAATAAACATATAATAATCATAATTCTTTACTATTGTTTAATTTTTATACATTTATTTTTTCTTGTATATAATAAACTATAAAAATTACAATACGGTTGAACACTAAAAGTGATTAGATGTAAGACATAAATATTATTATTCAATAAAAAACAATATCATTTCACTTACCAGTTTAAATAAATTTTTTTTTAATTTGTTCCTATTTTTTATTACTTCTATATATAATAAACAATAGTATAGTAGTATACTAACTGTTTCTTACATTTATTTTAATTTATAAATAAACTTCTAATATTCATTATTTTTTACTATTATTTATTTATTGATACATAATAATAATAGTATAAAAATCATTTTTTATTGTTATTTTCAGTATATTTTATGGTCCAACGTGCCGGGCCTCGAACTCGGCCCAACAGGTTGTGCTAGCCCACAACCCCAGCCCATCCCACATATACCCGGATATCAGGGCTAGGGCCTCGGCCAGGTCCAAGCCGCTATGGTAACGGGCCCGGCCAGCCTCAAGTAGCCCACGAGCCGCAGGCCCATTTTACACCCCCTATGTACGAGTATGAGATGTGTGCCTAACCAGTACCCAAATTAGACAGTTGGATGATCTATATGTACAATATTTAAGAAAAATAAACCAACTTAACTTTTATAAATTCTTATTTTCCTCTTATTTTCCTTGACGCCCATTTAATTTGAAATACATTCGCAAGTAATATCATTTTACGTCAGAGTATTATACAATATACAACTTATTTATGATCGGGATGGATACCACAGACCCTTACCAAACTTCTAGGCTTTTGTGTCTATTATCCAAACATCTGGGGTTTGGAATAGCTTCAACACACACTTGCATCTGCGACTTGGTACTGAGTCCATGTACCATCATAGTTTTAAATAATAGTATCGAGACATGTGACGCTAACGGTCGTGGTGTAACGGGTATCAGGGGTATGGATGGTACGTATCGAGAATCAGTTGTCGCCCTCTGTTCACGTGGCTGGATACCAAAGTGTATAATAATGATATTTTCCCCCATATTGTCCGATATATGAGTGAACCGCTCCGATTCTTTCAAAAATCGGTATATGTATGGATTTTTTGCTAGTTCGCATCGGGAACCAACCGAGTTGAAAGCGAATTTTTGTCTCACTGTTATACCCGTGAGTATCCGACTCAGGACCTTGATTTTCCTTTACGAATAGGCCGATTCAATACGTAACGACCGGTTTATAAAACCAAGTGTGCATTGGACCACATTAATCATTGTAATTGAAAAGAAAAAACATTAACATGAGGGCTACATAATGAATTTGCCACCAGATAGTGTAATTCATCTGAAGTTTGTTATTAGAGAAATTTTTTGATTGATACCTATTTCATTCTGAAAATACTACTATAATGCTATGAAAATGCATCACAAGATCACTCTCGTGACTTCTCCTCTCCAGAAGAATTTATATTGCGATAACCATTGCTTGAATAGTAGCAAACTGTGCAGGAGAGCTTGCTTGCACAAACAGATTAAGACCAAAAGAGGAGAAGAAAATGAATCAAAATATATAAATATCAGCTGATTCAAGAAACATCCACAACTTTGTCCTTGGTTTTGTTTCACCACAAAAAACTTCAGGGAAATTTTTAACCAAGGTGAGGAATTATTTTAGCTGCCCAACCAATAGACATTAAATAATAATAATCTAACCCCCCCCCCCCCCAAAAAAAATTAAATAAATAAATAAATAACCATTAATTTAAGCAATGTTTGGTCTAGAACTTGCCTTCTTAAACGTCGAGGGTCCTGTTGGAATGCTTGAGGTAAAGCAATGATTGGGGCTGATCTCCCATTCCTACCACCACCTTCAAAGGGGGATGGCCCGCCTTGTTCTCGCAGCATCCGCATCGCAACGTCAGGGGGGGCTGGGACAAATGGCCCCAATGGGCTAGAATAATAATATGAAAGTTTTAATGATAAAAGTAAAAAGAGTTCTGACTGTCTTATTATAAGGCAAGATCATAGAACAAACAGAACTCACCCAGCACCAGGAACAGGCATAAGTACAGGAGGGGGTATATCTGAAGGGAAAGGAGCAACATGTATTCCTTGTCCACCAAAAGAATCAAACATTAGTTCATCTTGATTCCCTCCAACTGGACCATCATTATTGGACTGGAAGTCTATTGACTGTGGCTTGTCAGATCTATCATATCTTTCACTGCCATTATCTCGATTATCACGCTCTCTACGACTGCCACGTTCATCTTTCAATCGATTATCTGGACCTTCCCTACGCCTCTGCAGTTTCTCCTTCTGCAGAGAGATGATAATGATTATAATTATAAAACAAATAAAAAAGAAAGAGATTTCTGATTTCTAAGTGTAAGGAAGGACATTGAAGTCTTGTTAGAATCTTCTGTAAATGGTATAACACCACAAGCAAATAGAAGGAACTCAAGAAGTGTAAATAGATAAAGTACCATTCTACAAACAAACTATAATCCATAAATAAGTGGCATACAAACAACTTGAAGCAGTAGCAATAATGCTAAGTAGATCAAAATACAAGTAATGCCCAATTTTTCGAAACATAATTTTCAAAGTTAATAACCAAAACACTACTTGACACAACACTAAAACAAGTCTACAATTTAAAACAAAACAAGTATTTAACACATGTAATGTCTAGAATTTGTGGTCAGGTCTAATAGCACTTGACCAGAAATTGTGGCAAATAAAACAAGTCTGTTTAAATTTATACAATTTGAGCACGTGCAGAGCCAGCTCTGCATGCGCTTCAGCAAAGTTCAGGTTACAAAATTCACCATCTGGTTATTTTATAGGCCATCGTTTCTTGCAATGTCTTTACAATTCTTATTGAGTAAATGACAATAAAACAGATTCACCTAGGTCGCCAATCCCCATGGTCAATACTCAATACAACCAAAGCAGTTTTCAGGGTCATAGGAGAGAAATCCTGTGTGAGATCTTAGTAAGGACAAGGTGAGCCAGAAACAATGGCCTAACGCATTCTTCTCATTTGGATGGGAAAAAAATATGGAAGATAAATTAGGCAGTGAGAGAAAAAAGATGCTAATGATATTATCAACAAAAAAAAACATTTGAGGGTAATCTTGGTTCTATTGTTCAATTCAAGATATCTAACATCCAATAAATACAAAAGAAGTATAAAAACTAACTTAGAAAATCTGGAGCTGTGGAATAAGCAAAAAACATTTTCAATTTGCAATAGCTTGTTTGTTGTAAGGCTAGTTCCATTTTCCTTCTTGTTCATCAATTGGGGCTATCTTTGTCTATCTATCAAGGGTGAGATGGTCAATCGACAATGCTGCTGGTCATAATCCAACAATTGGTAAGTGAATCTTTAGAAAAGAGCCAAGAGGTTGCCAGAGAACTCAAAAAAGATACTAAAGTGTACGCATAATTTAAGCACTTAGGAAGTCATAAATAATGAGAATATAATTATATTAAGTTAAGCAACAAAGTTTCTTTCATTTTTTCTTTGATGCACTTCACCCACATATGGTCACAATATCAGTAACTATTGAACACAGCACGCATATCAAGAAATATCCAACACCACGTTAAGCTATAAGAAATGTGGATAATCAACAACAGAAACACTCTGAAACGAGGATGTCTGACAAATTTTCAATGGTGTGTGCAAACCAATTTGAGATATGCAGCAAATAAAACTGCAATTTGCAGTTTTATTTGCTTCATATCTCAAATTGGTTAGGACAGACCATTGATATGCAGAAAACAAAACCGCAAATGGGCACATCAGGGCACAAAACATTTTAGATAAGGAAAAGAACACAACTGCAAAGAGAAAATCCAAGAAGGATATCCTCAAAAATTATTTAAAAGGTACAAATTAACATGTACATAAAACTTATAAAACACCCACCCACCAACGCATGCTAGTATATACATATAAAAACAGATAAACACATGCATTAAGTCCTTAAAAGGCGACAAAACAACATGAACATAAACTTATAAACACCAACCTACCAGCACAAGCTAATATATGCATTTAAACACAAACAAATGCATTGTATCCTTACCAAACATAACTCTCATCTTTTAAGAATTTTCCACACCAACATACCTTTATCGTATTCCAATCTACGTGCCATATCCACCTCAATGGATACAAATGCTCACTATTATATATTTCAGGAAAAATGTAAACTGCAATCCTATGGTGCCTTACCTCAATGAACCAACCATAATTCTCCTTTCTACATTGTTGTAGCTCATAGCTAGCAGACACCCATGTGATGCACGGGATAAATAAACATTTGTAATTATTAAACATATTTTAAACAAATTTTGTAGTGTAATCAAACTGATGTCAATAAAATTGTATAATGGCATGTAACTTCAAAAAAATGTGTATTTATCAATCATTAGATAAAAATCTTAATAAAAAAATCAACTATTAATCTATGCTTCTCCCTTGGCATTGTGCATCTAACTCCCAAAGAAAAAACTTATTTACCTAAAAATATTAATATTTGGCAAGACAGGAATACATTCAACTTTAATCTATTGCAACAATCTTAAATGCAAAAGCAATATGATTACTTAGAATTCTTTTTTTATAATTAACAATCTTCTTCAAAAGGTGCATGCATTCTTTAAATAAAAAATAGGGTTTTCCTTTTGTTTCCTTTTTAGTTCTATTTTATAGTTGGAAATAAGTCGAAAAAAATAAGGCAATGGATTATGTTGGGAAACAATAGGGGATTGGGTAGGGATTTCAAAGTTTTAGAATGTGTCTCTTTTTTTCTTTTTAGTTTTATTTTATTGTTGGTAATAAGAAAAAAGAGGAAAGTGGGTTGGGATTAAGGAGGGTTGCCACATAGGAGTGGGAATTTAAATTTTTTTGGAGATTTGTGGATTGAAGGTTTGGAGGTTTCAAAAGGCCACTACAATACTATATGTATATATAGTACAAATGCCCTTTTTCACAAGCATTATAGCATATAAGCATCGATGCCAGATGAAGTTTATTGTTTATTCTACCCTGTATATTGAAAGTTGATGATCCAAGAAAATTGTCCAGGGTTTGTTAAAATGGTCAGAACCGGATAGCAAAAGATGAGATGTACAAAGTATGTATGTGTTCTATGCAAAGTGTGAACATAATAGAAAATCTCTAAGTATGTGTTCTATGCAAAGTGTGAACATAATAGAAAATCTCTAAGCTGGGTCAAAAAGTCAAAATGCTACAACCAATAAAGAAATCTCTCTCTCTCTCTCTCTCTCTCTCTCTCTCATTTTTTTTATGCGTGTGATTGTGTGGTAGCATGAGGGTAAATAAGACAACTATAGAACCTTAATATATATGGCAGCACAGGTCAAATCCTACTTTTCCAATCCGTTGGATATTAGGATTTCCAACAGTCACCACAAATATGCACGCTGTTGTATCAGATTCCCATTGTGTCCATGTCAAAGCTCCTTATATATCCCCTCAAGTAATCTACTGAGTGAACTCCCTGGCAGAGCACTAAGGGAGTAAGGACCAATCACTAATCAAACCAAACTAAGCCTTTGTCCCAATCAATTGGGACCGGCTACATGAATCCTTTTATGCCAGTCTGCTCTGTTAAAGGCCATATCTTCAGTTTGTTTTAATAAGTTCATATTTTTTCTTAATACGGCATCCCATTAAAAGAATGACTATAAATGTAGGATCAGTTTGGGAATCTGACAAAGAAGACATGATGTAAATCATTTTTTTGAGCACTATCTCAGGTGCAGTATAGTCCAGTATGGCAGTTCACAAATTGTACAACAGCACTAAACTAATCGGCCATCCTTTTAGAATATAACTTCTAAGCCGGTTCCAACAATTTCATGCTAAGCTGAAACTTGTATAGTCCTTGAATTTCCCAAGGTGTATAGCTCAATAATATGCAACTAAAACGGTGAAAAGGTGATAATACATGGTAACATCACTAACCTGTCCCCTAGGAGAAACACCAATACAGAAGTATGTAACACAAAAAGGCATGGTGCGCTAATCTACATATAAGTGAATAATAGTCGAATACTTAATTTAATGAATCATACCAGAATGGAAGGCTGCATAACAGGAGTTCCACCAGGTGCATCTGCATCACTGTGATGATATGAAGGTAGTCATCACCAGTCTCTAGAGTCAACACAAAGGAAACATAATGCTTATCAGAAACAATACATACTTCATGTAGTTCTGGAAATATAGATCTTCACGCACTTTAGAAGTGAGTTCCATCACGAAGTCTGTGTGTTTCAGCTTTAAATGCTTATGGACAAACTCAGTAGCATGGAAGAGCTTTGTGCAACCCTTGGCACCACAACCATACTTCCACCCATATTTCTCATCTCTAATTTTCCGGACATAGGGGTCTAAAGCTTCAACAGCGGCAGCATCTATCTTTTCTTTTGCAGTCATTACTTCCAAAGGATCTTGACAATTCAACCTCTCTTGCCAATGAGATTCTAGCTTCTTTTCCCACTCAGACCCATTACTAAATCCGTCAGAACTCTTTCCATCCATCCTGACATGCCGCAGACCCTTAGGATCACTTGCTTCAATTAATCCATAGTAATCCACTCCATGAATGCGCCAAAGATAAGTGATAAGTGTATCCAATAGCTCAATGCCTTCAAGGCCCTTGACCGAGGCTAAACCCCGCATAATAATAACCAGCCCACTGGAACTACCATGGGATTTGTCCCTGGTCATTCTGTCATTGTCAACCTTAGATAATATATTGTCCCCAATTCCTTTTTCAGAGTCAAGTTTTCGTACAAGTGCCAGTGCTTGTTCAACGTCGAGTTGGATCCGTCTGGGTTCAGAACTGACTGGGTGAGCCTTTAGAGCATCTGAAAGGTCAGTTTCTTTAGCTGGGACCCTTCCATGCCGTTTTCTTTTGCCACTGGCATCTGCTTCATAATCAGAGTTCGGATCACTTGCCTGCCCTGATTTGTTTGAAGATGAAGTATTGGCATCAGGACCCCTGCTTCACCGAGAGGAAAAATAATACGTATTGAATCGTATCATTAAAAAATAAAAAGTAGAGGCAACGACAACATATGCAAATGTGAAATGCAGGTTCAGATCTTACAAATCCAATGTTCCACTCTGCAAATCAAGCAAAAAATCTTTTGCCATCTTTTGTGCAAGCTCATTCCTCCTAAGAAAAACAATAAACATCCATGAATACATATCAGCACAACAAAAACAAACTGCAACCGACAGAAACCAAAGAACAGCAAATAACAGTCAGCAACCCGACCAAGAAACAACGTTGAACAAATTCCTTTAAGCCTAAATTATGGAGTTAACAACTCCCATCCTTTCATCAATGTAAGTTGCGCACCTTTCTATCACAGCAAGTAAATTTGTGGGATGATATTTATCTTTCAACCTAGATACAAAAGCAAGCACAATTAGAAAGACATGATAAAACAGAATAACTTATACTAAATAAAAAAGGATACAAGGTACCACTCTTCATCTTTGTGAGCATCAAAAAAAGCTCGTTTCTGGGTCGATATGTACTCTGATTTGTATTCTTGATATCTGTTAAAAGAAAGGCTACAGTCACTCCAACATTAAAAAACCAAAAAATAATAATAAGGGAAACTGTGAACAAAAATGGAACAAAGCATGGCTGATGAAGTCCCTAAGTTGGGAGTGATTCTAAATACACACACCTCATCACCGAAACCCTAAAATTCCTCCACCACCACCTTCTCTGCCACTAGCAACCACCCAACACCATCCACCACCACCCTAGCCTCTCTCCTTCCTCTCCCGCCGCCGTTCCCACACTCTCTGATCACCCCAGCCCCTCCCCAACCCACCAGCCCCGCCAACCTCCCGCTTGAAACCCTAGCGGCCCATCCATCTCCTCTCTGCGCCACCCTTCCCTCTCTTCCCCCGCCACCTCCAACCACCGTTCGGATTACCATAGCCCAACGGATGGCTTCTATTCGGATTACCATGACCGAACACATGGAAACCAAACGGCTCTAGGTCGTCAAGCACCCTCTTGCTCGCAATCTGGTCCAAGAATGGGGCCGCAATATTCCAAAGAGAAAGGACGGCACAAAACCAAGGGGAGGAAAGGAGGGCCAAAGTGGGAAGAAGAGAGGGTTGGAGAGTGTAACAGAGAGGAGGGAGAACGAGAGGGGAGGGTGGGCGGTGGCAGAGGGATCTGAGAAGAGAGGGGGTGGAGGACGGAGGGATTGGAGAGGAGAGAAGGTGGAGGCGGTGGTGGGTAGGGTTAGGGTTGATTGTTGCCGGAGGCAGTGGTGGTGGGGTGGTGGTGGAGGCAACAATGGGAAGGGTTGGGTTGGCGGCTGCCGGAGGTGGTCATGGGGTGGTGGTAATTGGGTAGAGTTAGGATTTAGGAGATTAGGGATTAGAGATATTTTGGGTATTAAGGTAGGTGTAGAAAGTAAGTCAAATTTTTAAATTTTGAGCGTGTGTGTATTTAGTAGGTGTGTGTACTCAGTAATTTCTGTGGTGTATTTAGAATCACACCTAAGTTGGGCTCATATCCAAACACCTACAGCAATTAAAACACCCTCTTTGTACCTGCGTTCAGCTTCTGCCGGTAGAATGTCATCTTCAAGCTCCTGAATAAACTGCTTATAGGACATCAACCCTTCTCTAGAAAATAGAACTTCAGTGTTACATTGTTCTCTTAATAAGATTCCTATAGTGGTACTCATCACGGAAAATAGAAAGGAAAAAAAAACCTCCAACACTATAATATTATACCTGAACACAAATTAAATAAAAAAAAATTTTAAACACAGAAAGGGGAGGGGGAACAGAGAGCAAAAGCCACAAGAAATTGACCAGGAACTGAACAGACTGGACAGGACACAAGACTGCAGAAAACATTGCCATCCGTTTCCATTTGTTATTGGGTTATGTAATTTTTAACGGTGAACAACATCAGACGAGATATGGAAACCAACCAGCACATGGAAGATGGTTCATGCAATTAATGTCATCTACCATGATATCGTTCAGAACCAAACTCAAATACAGCATAGGATTCTCTAATATAAATGATTAATATTACAACAATAAATACACACTATAGGATACAGTTAATGAAATAAGCAGCAACATTTATTTAAAGATTAATGGGATCCAGATTAATGGATCCATGTATCAATACCACCAGCCAGTATCTCCAAATCCAACCAACTGGAACCAGTGCCCAAGACCCCTCTAAGTGGAAGATTTACAATTCCCGGTCCAGAAAAGAGAAGTACAAAAACAAAAAATCAAAAAAAAAAAAACACAGTAGGAACACTAATGTACATGATGTTCTTAAAAGGGGGAAAGAGTCACGAGTTACGTTAATATTTTGAGTCATCAAGTGTATAAAGGGGAAGAGACTCCTGAACGATATCCTTTCAGAAGAAGTTCAAACGCCACCACAAGCTAGCATATAACTGCCCGTAGCAGAGAACCTACAAGTGCTCACAAGCATTGGCCAAGGTTACGAAGATTAGGGTCAACCAGTCAAATAAGTAGCCACTTGATGTTATAGAAGCTACTAAGACATCATAACCGAAGTTGTGAAGTTTCAGTATAACAGAAGCATCAATCAATACAAACTTGAAATAAGTCAGCCCAATCAAGGTTACTCCAGTTACTTGAATTGGCTGGGTGAATCCTCATCAAGCATCCCTCTTCAATATCAGATAACTAATGACTAATTTCAATGCACTTCAATCATAACATAATTCCTCCACTTAATTAGATTCTGAATGTTGCATTTAAGTATCTAGCTAATCTTTGGATTACAAGGCTGGGATTCTTGTCATCTCACAAGGCATTCTCCCAATTAAAAAGGGATAATTGCAGAAACAGATCATTTTAAGGCATTTCTCCAGCACCCTATTTTGATTATTCTTATCTTCCGCTCTTTCAGGATTCTCAATTTAGGACAAAACAACAATGGAGGTTAAAACCACAGTGCAGAGAGAGAAGGGGGTTTTATAAGTTCATTTAACAAAAAGAAGAACAAGCATTGGCGTTCTTCAGCAAAAGTTTCATGGTAAAGGTAAAGTAATGTATCACAGCATAAGAAATTCATTCCTGTTCGAACCAAACCTTTGAGTAAGAATTCAAATTATAATGAAATTGTTAATTAATAAAGTCACAACTCACATTCAACTTGTATAGAAATTAGAAATGTTCCAATTATCCAAAGAGGAGTTCTCTAGTGTTCCAATTTAGGTGAGATTTTACAATGTTCCGCTTGAACTTTGGACAAATGTTGGTTTGAGTTATTTAGCAACTGTCATTCGGAAGCCGCTATATCTCAACAGACAAATTAAAACAAGACTAGACTCACCTTTTGTCACGACCCATTCCTCTAGGATAGGATCTGTGACCAGCCAGTTAACCTGCGGAAGCATAAGACATACATACACATGTCGGAGCTGAAGTAGTGCACAGAATAACATCCACAACCATTATTTAAAAGAGTTTAAAGCTGAACCCTGGCTGACAAGTTATAATATATTACTTCCTGGCACATTCCATAAGAAAGGATCCATGACTAGTCAGTGAGTCTACACCACCAAAGGCCTCTTAGTTCCAGAGTTTAAAAACTTTTAAGAGTTAAGAACTGCAGAAGCATAAGATACTCAAACATATCCCAGAGGAACAAACATAAAATTATATTTATAAACATTTACATTACATAAAGATTATACTCGAACACCCTTAGCTGACAACAAAAGACAATTAACCATATTACACTTATGTCACTTTTTAAAAACAATTGTAATGTTTCAGATATTTGTTATCAACAGACTTAACAGCAGACTCTTCAACAACAAAGAAGCAGAGCATACACACTTGTTGTCTCTTAAAAATATGGGATAATGACAATGTAAGCGCTAAGCTCGTGTGAGTGCACATATATTACGGTTACTAGTTTACCAATAAATTATAATAACTTTTAAAAACGGTTTTTAAATCATTCGTCCTTTTTGAAACAATTAGCCCCAAACTGGGCTTCCATTTATAATTTGAGCATAGCACATCATTTTTCAGGCTTGCACGGAAACCATAAACATTTGATAAATCATACAGATCAGAAACCATGCTTATATACGTATATTCAATGGTAACATTCAACGATACCCTCCAATATCTTAGAAATTGATCTCAAATTTAACATATGGGAAAGATATCAACTCGTCACCACCTGCCCGTGGCGCCATCCTTATAACATTCACTTTTCTTGTATCTTTGCTTCCCTCAGATCGGGAACTTCGTTAGAACCGTATATCATCAATAGATAGCATATCATATAAGTAAAAAGTTATTAGAAATCAATACCAATGATATCCATGGCTCAATACTAAAGCAACATAACATTTCTTAAGTTTTTATGAAAAGTGCAAGAGTTAGAATGAAGATTATGCCATTATTTGTTGTTAGAGGCAATATGCAGAATTGCAATTAAAAATCCGATTCATAAATTAGGGTTTACTCAATTGCGAAAGGAGTATTATTTCTTCAAAATTTATCTCCTGAAGGACCTGGCAATCTCTAAGAGCAGCAGATGAAAAGAGGCTGTATGGAAATCGTGACATGGAGGTTAAGATCGAGCATAATATCTTCGTCTTTCAATTGATGAAGCGTCTGGAGGTGAAAAGACTAAAATCATTGAGAAAAAGAAACTGAGTTATCCTTTATTGCTGGATCTGGGGAGCATAACCTGGTTGGTGGAAACTCTAAGAGTAACGGCACAAATCAACTATGGAATCTCTTTCTTCAGGAAATATAGGAGCAGAGATGTAATTGTTTGGGTTTCAAAATTTACAAATAGTAGAGGTATATTTATTGAAGTTTCGAAATGGATGAGTTCAACAAAAAAGGAGAGCATCATCATTCCGAGAAGAAACAGTGAGGGATGGATGGAAGTGGCAAACAAGCTCGAACAAACTCTACAAGATAACAACAGCAACAACAGGTTCAAAAGAGGTTGATGGCCAAAATATTGACAGTGGGGGAAGGTACAGTGAGGGATGGACGGAAGTGACAAACAAGCTCGAACAAACTCTATTTGGTTATAGCCGGGGTAGAGATAACAGCGGCAACAACAGGTTCAAAAGAGGCAGGGAACAGTGATCAATAGATTAGGGTTGATTAGGATTGCGCAGTGATATGCAAAAAGTTAAGACTCGTATAACATCTCATATCATATTCCAAGAATGCTACGCATGACGTATAAACAAAAAATTATTTGTTATCCTTTTCAGGTGGATAGAGCTATATTCTTCTGCAGAAATGTGAAAGAAGCTGCATATTTTGAAGGTTTTGGTATTCAATTTCTTCAACATCAAACAGCAATGGAACTGTCAAAGTGGAATACCGAATATCTGGAAATGGAAGAGAAATGATTGTGGCTAGTGGAGGTTGGGTTGTTGTTGAAGGACTACCCTTTAACATTTGTACAAGATAAGCATTCCAGAAGATTGGCGAAGCATGTGGTGGTTTGTTAGAAATCGATCAAACGACCCTATCTTTCTCAAAGAGGCTTGAATCAAGGTAAAGGGATTATATTCTGGTTTTATTCCAATAGAGATAGATGTTCCAATTGAAGCGTAGAACTTTAAGGTTCGGTTAAAACCACTATTTGATGCTAATATGGATGAAGGAGACTCAAGACACAGAAGTAGGGGTGAGAATTTCTGACACGACACGTTAACAAGACTCGAACCCTATATGAAGTTAAAGGGTTAAGGTCGACTATTTTTGAACACGAAGTTAAAAATGACACAAACCGATAAAATGTTTAATAACACAGGTTGGGTTAATGTTTAACCCGTGGAACCAAAAAATGACCAAACTAACCCGTCTAATTTCCGAGCCAACTGAAACACGACACAAACCTAAAACCCGTTAAAAACACATATATAACCTAGTTATATACACATTATGTTAAGCACTATAGGAGAAAAAATAAAAATTTAGGGGGTAAAACCAAAAAATTAAAAGTTTGGAATTCTTGGCAAACTTGTTACTGCTATAGCTATGTTTTTGTACTTGATTTTTTGTGAACTTTTTTTTTTATCAACTGTTTGAATTTTGGAGTTTTTCATGCATGAATTCATTTATTTTTTTTACCGAATTATTTAAAAACTTTTTACAGATTGTTTGGAGCTTTTTATTTATTATAATTTATGTAATTTTATTATTACAATGTGTATAGAATTAAAAATGTGAATTTGTTATTAAATAAGTTGTTAAACAGGTTATTAAACAGGTTAACCCATTTATAAGCAAGTAGTGTTAGTGTTAGACTAATTGACTCGTTTAATTAAATGGGTAGTGTTAGTGTTGCCAAGTTTCTGACACAAACTTAATATGACACAACACAAATACGATACAGCACAATGCCCACCTCTACACATGAGGTTTAGAGATGGTTGCACGAAAATTCTAAATACCAAATAAGAGGTTGAAGACAACAAAAAAAAGGGTTTAGTCATACGTGGCAATAGGAAAGTGGCGGAGGATGGGGGAGGTTTACCTTGGAGGTATCTAGAGTATGATGCAGAACAAGTCATTTAATGCATAGGAGCGGGCAGGCTAGTTACCTCGAGACAACACAGATCCAAAGCATTTATGCTCCAAATTCAAGTAGGAATGATAGGTGTGTGGACACATTTGATGGGCATGGTAGAGCCCAATTCAGAAGAATAAATAATGGGTTCAAGACTAATGGAAGAGGCCCAGGTTTTGCAATTGGAGCCTAATAAGAGCAAAAAAGATAGCTAGATTCTTAAACCAATAGGCCCAAAATCCAAAATTTTGGATCAAGGATCTAAAATCATGTAGAATTACAAATTCAAATCTCTTGTTTCGACATTTGTGAATCGATTGAGGGAGAGAGCTACAAATGATGCCTAATTGACAAGGTTCAAAGAAGCAATTGGAAGAACACACAAGCTGAGCCTCAAGGGATTGGGACTGCCTGGGACTTGAGTGTTTACTCCCTCCAAGTTCTCGGGTTCGAAACCTTCTAGATGCTATTAATTCTTGAGAGGCTAGTCCATATGGGGCTTTCTCTCGACTTTAGTTGGACCCCCCGCTAATGGACGGTGGGATTGCTCTGCCAAAAATTAGTCGAGGTGCATATAAAATGGCCCAGAAACCCTGAGATATTGAAAAAAAAAAACAAGAGAACACACACTGCTTCGCATCACATGGTCTTGTTGGAAAATATAGAACTCCTAGAGCTATTGAGAGCTTAGATCGAAGTTGAGGACCTATTGGTGTCTCAAGAAATTCTAGGGAAAAGCCATCGGCGATGCAGAATGGCGTAGGACTTCGATTGAATGAAGTGAGGTTCAGCTAGGAGTAGGAGACATGGTCAATAGATCGAAAGGTTTTTGGGACTCTGGTAGATGGTTAAACTATGGGTCCTGCAATGCCGAAGCAGAAAATTCCAGGGAAGAATTTGACGATGATCCTATACTGGCTGATAGAAGGATTGCAGTTGGTGAAGGTATTTTTTAGCATAATAAGGTGTTGCGAGTTCCAAAGGAATATAGGTCTTCTGAAGCTTCGTCATATTCTGATTTTGATGATGATATTACTAAAGAGGACCAAGTAATGAAGAAGATTTTGTTCCCGATTTGGAGTTGTTGTTTAACGAGATATTAGGATTCCTTCTCCACATTTTGTCTATCGAGAGGAAGGAGATGGACATAAAGCCACTGACTTTGAAGGCTGTGGTCAGGTATGTGACTCATTCAAGCAAAGAAGTATAAATTCTTTGTATTTTAAGAGGATTCAATATTGCTTTCAGATCATATGAGGGACAATTCCAAGCCTCCGGATCTAACATTAATTCTTCCTCTCCATGTGAAGCTCCTGATTCTTTTCGGTCTCCTCCACAAGATGAGTCAATTAGCCCGTCAACCTCAAATCTAATTCATATTGGAAAACATTCAGAAAATGCTCACAATAATATAGAGTGCCACATGAATGATGTATCGGTAGGAATGTCCTCAGATCATGGGGGTCTGTAGGGGGAAATGCCCACACGAGGGGGTCGTCTATGAGACTGAGATTTTGTTGAGAGAGATGAGCTAGTTTGTGTCTTTTCCTCTCAAGGAGGAAGGTGTCCATTATTTTAAGTATTTGCTTGAGGTCATGGATTTGTCTTTAGTTACGACAAGGAAAAGGGGGAGGAGACTACGGTTGAAGATGAAACTGGTAGCAATGAAGGCTCCTGTATAAGGAGAGGGGACAGGAAGTTAAGAAATTTAAAATGTGGCATCAATTACAAAGGCTGTCATACGAATGATATGGCTAATAGTGTTTCTTAATGAAGATTATCAGTTGGAATGTTAGGAGTCTTAGGTCTTGAAAGAAAAGGGGTGCAGTTAAATATTGTCTAGTAAGAAATCAACCTGATATTGTTATGATCCAAGAATCAAAAATAGGAAACTATGATAGAAGTCTGATTGGGAGTATATGGGCTGCTAGATTTAGGAAATGGCCTCTCTTACCGTCTTGCCGCCGTAACTCTAGGGGCATAATTTTCATATGGGATAAGAGAGTGGTTTCATATTGTGAGACTGTTTCAGGAGCAAGGTTTTAAATATCGGCCGTTGCGTATCATATAGGCCGATACGTATCAGGATTTTGAGCCTTCGGTATCAATATTTACCAATGTATCGACCGATATTGTCCGATATCTACCGATACATGACCGTATCACCGATACCGATACGTCTTCTAATACTGCGATTTAGAACCCTATTTAGGAGAATTTTCTTTGTCCAATTGGTTCAGGAAATAGGCTCTCTTTTACATGGTCTCACCTACAGTCTAGTTTGGCGTGTTGTAGATTGGACAGGTTTTTATTCACCCTGGGTTGGGAGTAGAAATTTCTTAAGGCGGGCAGAAGGTGCTTCCTAGAGTTGTGTCGAATCACTGCCCAGTAGTCTTATAGAGATGTGCTTCTAAATGGGGCACTTCACCTTTTAGGTTTGAAAATACGGGGTTGGAGCATCAATCTTTCAAGAAATACTTTCATGAGTTGTGGAGCAGTTGTGACTGTCAAGGTTAGGAAGGTTTCAAGTTTATGAAAAAGTTGAAGTTCACAAAAGAGGAGTTGAAAGTATAGAATAGGGGAGGTTTTTAGGGACTTATACGAATTGAAGAGGGATTTGATTTCAAAGGTTGAGGAATTGGACATTTTGGAAGTTAAAGGAGGAGACAAGAATGTAAGGAGAAATAGGATTGAAAGTTAAAATCAAAATTAAAGGAAGCTTTGTTGAGAGGACAGGTGTTTTGATGTCACAAAAGTAGGGCAAAGTGGATTAAGGTAGGTGACAATAATTCTAAGTTGTTTCACAGTATAGTTAATGGTAAGAGAAGGAAAATTTTATTAAGAAATTGGAAGTGAATCCTTAGTCTCAAGGCACGGCTCCCAGGAAAAGTTCAGCCAAATTTCCTTTTATGGTTTCCGCAGCAAAATCAAAGTGCTGCAGCAGTTCTCAATTCTGAGAAAATCAAAAATATCATAAGATTTTTCTATTAATGTAGAAAAATATAGTTTTCTTAATATTATTAAAAAAAATACTTTTAAAAGATTTATTATTTTTCTATTAATATAGAAAAAATAGAGTTTTCTTAGTATTATAAAAAAATACTATAAAAAGATTTATTATTTTTCTATATTTAACATCTCTAATTCAAAACCGAACATGAAACTTTGGTTTCATTTGGCTCCTTTATGGAAGATGGATGAATTCCTAGATCTAAGATGTGAACAAAATTAACAGTAAAAAGTATACCCAAAACATCTATGTTAGCTTTGTGCAACCTAGCGTATATTCATATCTCAATTAGAAGTGCTTAGAAGGGGATGCTTCATGTTTTACATAGAACATGTTATTCTTTCCAAATCCCAAATCACGACTCTAAATCATGCAAGCAGCCATTAGCCATTTCTCATTACTTTATAATTCAGTAATTACTGTTCGTTCTCTTAATTGAGTCGCAATTAAACTCGGCCCAATCTTTTACTAAAAGGATTGAGTCGAATACAAAAAGTCTAGTGCATCTATTTTGGACAAGTACATGTTTATCTAGATATACAAGATTTAAAATTAAATATGACTAAACAATTCAAATGTTTGGGGCACATGAATTAATGTGTATTCGAATCATAGGGGCTAGCAATCCCCGATATGCTCATATTGGTGACTCGAATCATAGGGGCTAGCAATCCCCGATATGCTCATATTGGTGACGTTATTGTTGTTGTGATTAAAGTAGTGCCAAATATGCCCCTAGAAAAATCAGAAGTGGTCAGTATTGTAATTGTACATACTTATAAAGAACTAAAACATAACAATTGTATGATAATACGATATAATAACAATGCTGCAGTTGTCATTGATCAAGAAGGAGATTCAAAAGGAACTCTCAACTTTTACTCAAAATTGTACTCTAGTAAAGGGATTGTAAGCCCAGGTATTAAGGGGTTGGACAAGGCCCCAATTGACTATTCACGGTCCAAATGGTTAGAAAGACCGTTTGACGAGATACATATTAGAAAGGTGGTGTTTGACTATAAAGGGGATAAATCTCCAATACGAGACCGTTATTCTTTGGAAAGCTTTTCAGGATTGTTGGGAGGTTGTAAAAGATGTCGTGATCAAAGTTTCCAATGAGGTTTTCACGAATGGAGGTGTAAATGTGCATGAATGTGTGTTTCATCTGTTCAATTCCAAAGAAGGAGAACTCTTTGAGAATGAGTGATTTTAGGCCTAAAAGTTTAATCACTTCTTTGTATAAAGTTCTAGGGAAGATTTTGTCAAAAAGACTTAAGGGTAGTTTTAGGAGACAATCCCAAATACGCAAGGAGCTTTTGCTAAGGGGCGTTAAATTCATGATGTTGTTTTGGTCGCTTGTAAGGTAGTTGAGGATTACAGATAGGAACGGAAATTTCCCCCGCCCCGCTGTGCCCAAGTATGTTTACGAATTTTTTCCGTTCCCAATAACATGTGGGGTGGAGACGATATTTGCTTCACCCACCCTGGTATTCTCACCCCACCCCCGATTACATAAAACAAATACAGTTTTATGTGTGTGTGTGTGTATATATATATATAATTTATTTCTAAAAATATTATAAGACTAAAATATAAAAATATTATGCTAATTTCTCATTTTTCATCTCTATTTCTTATTTTTCAATATTTTAAATTTCAAGCATTCATCAATTATCTTTAACTCTCATTAACATTACTTTCTTAAAATTAACAAATTATGTTTTCTCT
>JAOTRH010460605.1:0-28634 GCA_034768845.1 Heliamphora exappendiculata | reverse complement strand
TATATATAAATACGATATGTATATATCCCCGTTTTATGATACATAAGAAATTCTGATGAGTTTCAAACTCTTGTTGAAAATAAGCTGTATCAATCATTGTTCATGTCTGATTCATGTATCCCGATTACATTAGAATTCTTTGATACATTTCGATATATGCAGATATATCGTTTCAGTATCAAAACACATCAGAAAAGTTGATCAAAGCGCCCCAAGCCAAGCCAAGCCACCACCGCTGGCCACAAGCCGCTACCGCTGCCACCATGTGACGCTATCTTCAGGTTACTTTTGCATCCACCTCGATATTCTGTTTTTGACGCTTTTCAAATTAAAAAATAACTCTTGAAAAGTAATATTTTTTTGTCGAAAAATTAGTCTGAAAACTACCTGAAAAATAGCCAAAAAACTGCCTAAAAACTATGGCCACTGCCGCCCTATTCCGCCGCTCATTTGGGCTTTTTTCGGTGGTATTTTTCTCCCGATTTAAAAAAAAAAGAAAATAGCATAAATATCCAGCAACTTGTTACTTTGAAGAACGCTTCGAAAATAGTTCGAAAATGCTTTTGAAAATAGCCCCGAACAGTGCCGCCACTGGCCACCTCTATAGCCTATTTTCTGAACTATTTTGCTGTAATGTTTCCATGGTTCTGTATAGTATTTTTGAATTACTATCTATTACTTTTTTTCGCTTAAAAATAGTCCAAAAATGACCCAAAAAATAAATAAAATCGGCCCTGAATCGCCGCCGGCAAAGCCGCCGATGGTGGGTTATTTTTGATAATTTTTTCTACTATTTTTGACTTATTTTTATTGTTATTTTTAATGCATAAATACTTCAGAAACTTATCAAAAAAATTTATTTTTAAAACTGTTAAAAAAACTACTGCGATCCGTATCCCGTAAATTTCGAAATCACTGCCGGTGCATCTACCTGTTTTTTGTGTTCTTAGATATTCAACCTGTTCTTAAAATAATCTAAACAGATATTTAAAAAAAGAGGCTGCTATTACATCGATACCTATATCGTGAAAGTTCACATTCGAATGTACAAAAAACTTAATCTATCACGATCGATCCTCGTGATTAAAAAATTAAATCATCATTCAAAGTATTCAATCATACATGAATAAACAGATGATCATAAAATTAGAATTAGAAAGCCTGTAAAATCAAGTTAGCACAGTTTTAAAACTTCTTAGCATTGATAAACTGTAAACAAAAAATAAAATGGCTCTGATACCAATCGTTTGAGGCAAAACTGATAATATCATTATTTTTGTAAATGATTTTCGATAAAAAATAACTAGACGGGCAAACGCTGAAACGGGCTCCAGATAAAACTTTTGATGTCGAACGATCAAAATTAAAACCCGTGAAATCACAGTTAATTTAGAAGAATATATTTTTTCGGTCGATTCTTCAACTATGATTTTGATTCTAAGTTGAAGCTCCGTCAGACCTTTTACTATATTCCTTTATATGATTTTCAAATATAGTGTGCGCTACAATCTATCGAGAACTTGTACCGGTAGAACCTAGACAGCTTTAGTTTTGAAGACAAGTTATGAATATGGTTCAGTCTATCCGCATATTTATAGGGTTACAATAGGGACCTGTGAAGTAATTATGACGAATACTTCTAGTGGAACACAGATACCCATCCAACGATTTTTGCAATTAAATAAACCTCATACCGGTATCTGCAATTATAAAAAATTAATAGCGATTTTTACAATTTTCATAAAATATTAAATTATAATTCACACAATTAAGGAAGAGTAATTGCACTCTAAATCATAATCTCAAGACCTTCTTATAATGAGATCTTGTTATTAATTGCTTAACTCATCTCTCCACATTAAGATTTTCGATACCCACCAATTAAAATTAATTACTGATAATTTAATTTAATCAGTATCTTGAAATTTTTTAAACCCTTCTGCTTAACTTATTTGACCGCCAGATAATCAAATTCACCTATAGGGTTTGGCCCGGTCAAAACTTATAAGTTTTCTTAAGGGGGTATCGTCAATGCTGATCATTCGAGACGAAAATTTCGTCAATAATTAATATTTATCATATAAATGATACTGTTATCCAATTTACCAAGAATATAGACTCATATAAGATCGCACCCTCTAATGAATCAAAATATCGAATATTAAATATACGCAAATCAATAATTATTTCAAGATTAAGAGTATAAGTACTATTTATAATAATTTTGGAGTAAATTAATTTATATGGTCAGTATAAAATTAATTATTTCAATGCGTCACATTTAATAGACACAAAATGTACTAGCACAGAGAGTCGGAACAATAGATGATGCTATTATCTGTTTTTCGTAGCCAAGACAGGTCTATTAAAACTCTATATTACAGTCGTACCGATATTATGTCTATTTTCACTAAACTATGAGTATAAAACTTATATTCTGTAAGAACTTAAAATTTAACCTTTTGTGTGCAAACTGTACTCTACACATCAGATTAAATATTGTACAGAATAAAAGATATCCATGCATAACATTAAAGAAATGATATACATACATTACTCATTAAAATTCTAATAAAATAAAAATATAATTTTATTAAAATAAAATTAAATACTAAAAATATGATTTTCAGTATACAAACCCTAAAATTTTTAAGAACACCCTCGGCTGCTTGAAGTTCTTTAAAAAATTCAGCCAATGAAAAGTTCAGCCTATTTATGGTATAATTCAGGCAGAACTACTTAAAGCTATCAGGTAGTGATTGGAGTATGATATTGACTTGGGTTTTCTCGTCAATTTTAGCTACTAAGATCTCTAGTTCATTTAGAAGACTGATCATTTTCAAAATATGATCCCTAATTGGGGTGCCTTCAGCCATGCTTGTATTCATAAGAGACTTCATAGCCATTTGCGTTGCAGCACGATTTGGATCCCCAAACATTTTTTTGAGATTCATAATCATGTCATAGGCACTAGATATAGACTGATACAGATGCTGCAAAATATTTGGCATGAAAGTTAAAATATAACAGCGAGCCATCTGATCAGCTTTCTGCCACTTCTGATGATTCTGACTTTCCTGTTCAGTCGTTCCCTCATCTAGTACTGGTGGATAAATCTTAATTAATACAAATTAGTAGTCCTCAGTAGTTAAAACAATGTCTAAATTCTTTATTCAGTTTACATAGTTTGGTCCCGTTAGTTTTTTTTCTTTGAGTATTGATGCGAGTGGATTGAAAGTTATTTTAATTTTGAGAATCACATAATTAAAATAACCGTTAATTATGACAAGTAAAATTTTAAATTTATTTTAAAATTGGTTCCCTCTTTAAAAAAAATAGCCAGTAGCCTTGTACCCTATGAATAGCATGCCTCGATGGGAGAATATCTACTATCCATTGTTTGTCCAGAGAAATCAATTCTTATTAATTTTACTATTTAGATAACTGATCTTGTCAGGTAAAATTAAATAGTTGACATAGTTTCGGTTTAGTAAATAATAGCACTAACTCAGATGTAGAGAATACTATTATTTGCAGTTAAGTGTTAATCACCACTTAATCTCGAATCAATTAGTTTGCAATAAACCATTCAAATGGAGAAATGATTCACACTAACAATTATCTAGTATTATCCCTACAGGAGATTCGTACTGGCGATACCACAATTAATTTTGTCTGATGGGGATAAAGACCTTACTGCTAACATGCAGAATTAATTGCATCGCTTACAAACTAGTGATGGAGACCGTGAAATTTATCTGTGAATAAATTTTCTCTCCCACTTAGATTTTTAAAAAGATTTTGAGGGTTACAAAAATTCGTTTAATTGAAATAAATTTATTACTTTCGAAAATCACACGATCCGAAAGATTTCAAAACATCTTTTCATATACACGATCCAAAAGATTCCAGTTTACTAAATCATTTTTCAGCGTAACAAATAAGATAATCGATAAATGCATAGTTTTTTCTTTAGTTTTATAGTTAAGGTAGTGATTAAAGGTATTTAAAATATTTTATTTTTACGTCAAATATTTTTCAAAAATAGTAATTTATTAAGATTAAATATTTTTCTATTCTATTGATTTAAAATTCAAAATTAATTTAAATATTTATAAAAGATATCCGATTTAATAAAAAAATATCTTAAACGTGTTATTTTGTAAAAATAAAATATCTAATTTTTTTCCATTTAATTGAAAACTTTTAATTTAAAAAAACTTTATTTTATTTCTCTTTACAAAATTTTAATTAAAATCGAATTTTATAAATTAACAGAAATATATAAAATAAATATACATCATCTACAGAGTTTAAAAGAATATAAATATAAGATATGCATATATCCTAGTTTTATGATCAAACAAAAATTCTAAAAAGTTTCAGTCTCCTGTTTAAAGATAAATTGTAATCTCTCTATCATTTTTTAATCAGCTTTTTGCATTCAAGTTGCATCAAGATTCCTCGATGTGTAGTGTTATACGTATACAACACTCTCAAGTTTCGAACATATTAGACAACACAAGCCAAATAGCCCCGAACCAGCCACCACCACCGCCAGACCACTGGCGCCACCGCAAGCTGCTGGTTCAGGCGACTTTTGCCGCCTTTTCCAAACTTTGTTCTTGATGCCGTTTTTTTTTGAAAAAATAGCTCTCAAAAAATATAATTTTTTTATAAAAATTCCGGTTCGAAAACAGCTCAAAACACAGCTTTCAATTGCTGCCGAAACAACCTCACCGTTGCCCTTGCGCCATTGCCCCCATGCTACTGCCCGTTTGGGCTTTTCCATGGTGGTTTTAGTTCATGTTTTCTTTTGTTTTTAACACTTATATTCAGCAACATGTTACCTTAAAGAACACCTTGAAAATAATCCTGAAAAGTCTCGAAAGTAGCCCAAAAACAGCCTAGTGTCACCGCTAGATTTTGCCAGCTATAGCCGCCTATTTTGCTGGTGTTTTTGCTCTAATTTTTTTCATTGTTTTGGACAATTTTTAAGATACTGCTTGCTACTATTTTATGCGTAAAAAATTACTTAAAAATAGTCCCAAAAACGTTGCAAAAAAAAGCCTCGAACGCAGCTAGAAACTGCCACCACCGCGGCCAGTTCTATTTTTTTGCCAGATTTTTTTGCTAGTTTTTGGACCTATTTTGATACTATTTTTAATACATAAAATTTGTAAAAAATTTACCAAAAACCTGTTTCAAAACCGTTAAAAAATTACCGTGATCTGTGACCTGAAAAATCCGAAACCACCGTTGGTGCCGCCGGTTATGCCGCCTCCTGTTCATCATGTTTTTAAATATTCAAACATATTTTTAAATATTCTAAAAAATATTTTAAAATAAATAAAAAATTTAATTAAATCATCATTCAAATCATTCAATCAAATATGAATATAACGATGATCATAAAATCGGAATTAGAACGCCTGCAAAATAAAGTTAGCACAGTTCTAAATCTACGTAGCATCTCGATAAATTATAAATAAAAAATAAAATGGCTCTGATACCAATTGTTGGAGGTAAACTGCCAATATTATTGATTTGTAAATAATTTTTTAAAAAATAAAAACTGGACGGACAATCGTCGAAATATGTTCCAGATAAAATTGATGTCAAACGATCAAAAATAAAAAAGTGCCATCATAGTTAATTCAGATAAATACCTTTTGGTCGATTCCTCATCTACGAATTTTGATTTTTTAAGTTGAAACTTCCGTCAGACCTTCTACTGTATTTTCGATGCGATTTTCGAACGTAATGTGGGGTACTAACCTCCGAAAACTTAAACTGGCAAGACTTGGACAACCTTAGTCTTAAAAGACAACTTATGAATTTGGTTCAACCTACTCGCATATTTATAGGGTTACGGTAGTGATTTGTGGAGTAATTATGACATACATTTCTAGTGTCACCCAGATATTCATCCAATGATTTTTGTAAAAATACAAGCCTTTCAGCGATTTCGGTAATTATGAAAACCTTGTAGCGGTTTCTGTAATTTTCATAAAATACTAAATTACGGTTCACACTACTAAAAAACTGTAATTGCATTCTTAGCTATAATTTCAAGATAAATTTGCAATAAATTCTTGTTATTAAATGCTTAACTCATTTTGCCACGTTAAGATTTTCGATATCCGCAAATTAAATTTAATTACTGATAATTTAATTTAATTGGCATCTTTAAAATTTCTTAAGCCATTCTGCTTAATATTTATCATATAATTAAAACTGTTATCCAACTCACCGAGACTATAGACCCATAAAAGATTGCACCATCTAATGAATTAAAATAACGAATATTAAATATACGCAAATAACAATTATTTCAGAATTAAGAGTATATGCACTCATAATAACTTAAGAATGTTAATTAATTTATATAATTAGTATAAAATTAATTACCTCAATGTGATCCTGTTCAAAACACACAAAATGTACTAGCACACAATAAGTTTAAAAAATAAACGACGCTATTATCTGTTCTCAGTAATCAAGGCATGCTTACTAAAACTCTGTACTACAATCGTATCGATGGTTTGTTTATTTTCATCTAAACTGTAAACAAAATTTATATTTTATAAGAACCTATAATATAATTTTTTGTGTGCAAACTGTACTCTACATGCTAGATTAAAATACTCAACAGAATAAAAGACAACCATGCATAGTGTTAAAAAAATAATATTGTATATATTGTTCATTAAGATTCTCATAAAATAAAAAAATAATTTTATTAAAAAATAAAATTAAATACTAATACCAAAAAATAAATTCATAATTTTTAGTATATAACCCTGACATTGCCAACTAAAAGCAGGTACTAATACACGATTAAAATTTCTGATTTAAAAATTAAAACCCCTAGATTGCAGAATCTAGATGTCACGCCCTAAACATCTGGGTCACGCGAAAACCCACCAAAACACCCATTTAAAAAAATAAGTTTTACAGTTAGAAATCAAATATAACATCTGAAGAAAATTTTCACAGTTGAACTCTCATAAAATTGTAAACATGCATTCTCATACATGAATAAGTATATTGCCAAAAAGGCGTACAAACCCGCCTTCTGAAACAGGCTTCACATGTCAAAGGTACATGTACAAAACAGGAGAAACTACATCTAGTCTTTCGTCTCAACGGGCATCTAGGACATCTCCTCACGTCTACCTGAAAAAGTTTTCAGAAAAACCCACCACGTGAGCCAAAGCTCAATAGAAATAGACTATAAAGTTGTAAAGCAGAATATGCAATCATATGGTGGGAGTTAGCTCGACTACAAAAGCCAACACAATTTTCTCACCAAACCACCAATTTTTGCATCTGAAAACTATCATTTTCCTCCTTGAAACTATGCATACAAGTATGAGAGTTATCATGCCACAGTTAAGGGAAAATAGTAAAACAACATTCTCCACTTGGGACAACAATCAACCGAGGAGACAAGATAAATGAGATCCTATGTACCGATTCTGCCATATTAGACAAGGTAACCGCTATAGACTCCTGCCCGTTATCCTAGTCCTGAATCACTGAAATCAGCTAGATAATGACAAGTTCTATACGGAGTTACGACAATGTAACCACTTAGTTTACGGGACTGCCCCCGAAGGTACTAAGCACCTGATAACCACTTAGTTTACGAGACCACAGCCCGAGGGTACTAAGCACCCACCACCTCGTTTACGGGGACTAACCCGAAGAACCGTAGGTACCTACGCTGCGCATGTTTCTAAATTTTCACCAAGGAGCAATGGAAGCCCACTCATAAACCCATTGTCCCGGTACATCTATGGATAACATTTCGAAACTAACCCATAAAACAGATATATAACACATGTATACGTATGAGATCCAATCCATGAACCATGGAGATCAAACCAAAACATATAAACACATATTTCATCAAAACATTTTAGAAGTTGAGACTCAACCCCACGAGCTAGCTCCAAACCTTCAATAAACACGTTTTCCCAAAACTCCATTTTCAAACCATCTTTTGAAAACTTTCGGTAACCCTTTTTGAAATCATAAAACCTCATAAAAATCTCGGATAAACATTGCACGAGGAAAACTTGAACCAAAACACATCATTTTCCAAAAGAAACCAGGTTCAGTCGACTAGACTCACCTTCCAGTCGACTGAAAAACACACTGGAATTGAAAACCCAAAACAGAAGCCACTTCAGTCGACTGACCCCCCAGGTCGAGTCGACTGAACCTCTCACATGATGATCCAGTCGACTGAACTCATGGGTTCAGTCGACTGAACCAGCCCAGATCACGTTTGAGCTACGGTTTTGGTTTTCTAAACCTCATATCAAGTCTAAAAAACACCCATTTTGATACCTAGAAGCACACCCAAGCTCAAGGCTATCATAAAACCTCGAAAGGAACATCCCTCTTTCGATTTCATCCAACCGAACGCCGAAAAATAGTTTTAACCCAAAACTGGATCTAAAACAGAAATAATCTTTTCATGCATTTTTACACGGTGAAACCACATAAAATTACATATATACCCCTCATACAACAGTAGAATCTGAAATCTTACCTCGTTGGGTCAAAAACCTAACATCTCGATCTACGTGCAAGTCTAAGCTTCGTCGAAATCAAATTCTGACTAGATGGATGCGAAGCCCTCGATGCCGATACTAAGGATCAGTAGATGGTCCGTCAAAAACCAAGCCCTGGGCCCCCGAGAAGTTAGAGAGAAGGCAGAGAGAAATTTAGAGAAAACTTAGGAGTTAAGTTTTCAAAATATCTAAGTTCCGATATTTATAGGCCTTCAAAAAATTTTTTTTTTGAAATTTTGAATCTCGCACGACAACTCCCTACAACCCCAGGAGCCGACCCCACATGCTCAGATAAACTTAAACATGCGTCAAAACGAATAAATCATACACCAAACAAATATATGCAAAACACAACATTTACATATAAGTCTCAAAAAGAGACGGATCTGGGTCTCATAGACAAGTCAGTTTAAGGTCATGAGGAGGACCAACATGTAAAACATCAAACTAATAGGTCGAGTTAAGACCTAAAAATTCGAGACGAGGTGAGGGATAAAAATAATTTAAAAGCCAAGTTACGACTTTTAAATAAATTTATTGGAAAGAATAACCGCGAATTAATCGATCGAGTTAAAACCTAAAAATTCCGAACATGACGCAAGTTAAAAGCCAAGTTTCGGCTTAAAACTAGATTTATCAGGAGGAGAAAACACTTCAAAAAGATAAGGGTTTAAAACACAAAAAATTATTTTTAGAATTATTTCTAAATACGCAAAAATTTTCTCAAAGTATTTTTAAGAAACACCCGAGATTTATAAAATCATTTTTGAAAAGCTCTAAAGATCATTTTTACAAAAATACACACTAAATAAAAATTTTAAAGAAAAATAATTAAAGATTTTATGTTTTCTAAAAATTGATTTTGCTAATAAAGCAAAGAGAAAATAACCTACATTAATAAAATGCATGTAAATAATAATATAAACAAAAACATACATTGAAAGCCCCAAAAAGCCCCTCTCAAACCCCAAAACGTCATAATGACAAACCGACCTAACGTGACCTTTGGCAACCTGGCGGTCGCCAAGCCCAAACCCCTCTGACATGGCGGTTGCCGGGTAAAAACCCTTCAAACATGGCGGTCGCCATGTGTCTCTTCACTGGCATGGCAGTCGCTCACTTTAAAAGTGGTGACCGCCAACTTCAAACGCACATATGATGCTTGAGACGCGCGGGCGTGGTTCATTCTCCCATTCCCATTCTCTCTCTAGCGTCTCTACACTCTCAACCTTCTCTCAAGCTTTTGTGTTCTTCCTTTGTCTTTTAGCTTTCGTGCCCTTCGCCTCTCGCTTTTTCTTGATACAAGATGTTTGCACTGTTGTTTGTGTTCCCCTTTCTATTCATGGTGGGCCAGGGCCATGAAGATGACGACCTTGAGGCACGACGGGGCCCGTATGCTACTAGGACTTCCTCTATGGGGACTCTTAGAGGCGCGACTTCTAGTCTTCCTGCTGGCGGGGTCACCTCCACGCTGCCTTCTGCTGCTATGGACGCTTTGGTACTCGAGGCAAAGCGTGCCTCCCATCGGGCTGCTGAGGAGGTACAGGCAGCTGCCGAGGCACAGGCTGCTACGGATGCTACTGTTGAGGCGGCTGTGGCTGATTTCTTGGATCCTGACGGTGGAGAGGGTCATTCGGCGCCCTTCGACCCTCATACTTACACACGAATCTAGGGTTAGAACGATTTTCTTGGTTTACCAGGGCTTAGGGTGCCTAGATTTTTAGGGCTTGAAAAGAACCGAATGATCATTACTTACACACGAACCTAGGGTTACGATGCCTAGTTTTCTAGGGCTTGAAAGAACCGAAGGGTCGTCAATTATACACAAATCTAGGGTTTTTCTTTCAGATATTTTTTTGCACTTTGCTTACTCGATCTATTATTTATATATTCTCTGCCTGTTTTCTTCTTTTCAGGTTGGTCATTATATCATAAGCTTCGGAGGTTTTGCCTCTGGAGAGGTATTGGAGTGGTATGATGCCCTCCCTGCTCCTAGCCATGCCATTATTGATGCCTCCAGCTTTGCTAGCTTTATACCCTTGTTGGGTAGAACGAGCAACGACCGGGTATGGCTAATGGCCTTGGCAGAGCAGTAGTGGCATACCACCAATACCTTCTATTTTACTACTTTCGAGGCTACTCTGACGCCTTTGGATTTTGCACTCATCACCGGCATTCAGGTTGGAGGGGCCCCTATCCCTTTTGACCCGGCCATCACTTGTTCTGCTGATGCATTGATGCACTTCCTTGGAGCTGTTCCCACCCAGATGGATAGAAATCGGGTCTGATACACCTAGTTCTTTGAGAGATTCAGACATTTCCAGTGCACCGAGCCTCGCCACTACGAGTGGGTCACCTGGGGTTTTCTCATGTATATGTTCGGTACCTCCTTATTTTCGAACAAGGAGAATACCGTACATTTGCATTACTTGGGCGCCCTGGCTCATCTGGATCGGGTCGCATCTTTTGACTGGGGAGGAGCTGCTCTCGCCACCCTCTACATCTTTATGAGGACTCTTACTCGGTTCCCCCATGAGCTCAGCATTGGGGGATACCAAAGGGTCTGGGAGGTATGGTTTAGTTTCTTCATTCTTCCATTCATTTCTGTTATCTATTATCCATTATCTACTTGTTGACATCTTTTCTTTGCAGCTGTGGACCTATGAGTTCCTCGGACTTCATGTCCCGGCGAACTCGGTGGCAGACCCTCTGGTCATTCCCCGTGCAGCCCAGTGGTCCCGTGGGCAAAAGCAAAAGAAGGCTGGGGGAAATGATATTGATCGCTTTCGGGTGTCTCTAGATCGGCTGACTCCCGACCAGGTATCATTATTTTCTGCTTACTACACTGTACATTACTCTCTGCATTATACTACTCACTGCACTGCACTACACTATACTGTTCTATTTCTGTTCTTTTCTAGTCTACACACTGATTACTGTACACCGGCTGTTATCATACGTTACACTGTTCATCATACTCTACAGGTTCACTAAGACGTTTGAAGAGGGGTAGAGGATCGGGTTGGCGCAGACCTGATGCGTAGTCGGGATATCGCTTCTAGGCAGATCCTATATGAGGGTCCATTTGGACGGGAGTACTAACTAGGAGAGCGAGTGGTTCTCCAGTCACTCGGCCTGGATCACTTTCGGATCCCAGTGGTTCCTCCGGCCTGTATGCGTCGGACCGATCATTTGAACCGAGTTGACCTTCTCCTAGAGTTGATAAGGACTCTCGCTGCTGAGCTGCTCGTGGCTGATGGAGACTACCCAGCTTGGGCCCAAGCACATTTTTTGGGGCCTCTAGGACCTGACCCGGCTGTCCCTGGTGGCAGGAGGAGAGGACAGGCGCCGGAGGTTGCTGGGGCTGGTGCTGCTGAGGCTGCGACTGGAGCTGTTGGTGATGATGTCGCGGCTGAAGGGATGAGGGGCCCGAAGATCCCGTGGGAGATTCAGATAGTAACATACGGCTATCCCTTCCCTCTGCAGGTTCCCGTTCTGCCAGCACCTGAGTTTAGGGGTGAGCTTAGTCAGGTTTGTCTTTGTCCTTTCTCCTTTTATTTGGTTGCTTTGTTTGTTTTGTTTACTTAAACTGCCTAACTTTCTCTTTACAAGTTAATCAGGCGTGGCTAGATCATCTGCTGCTGGTCTTTATAGGTTAGAGAGAACTGATCCGTCAGCTTGACGCCACTGTACGAGCGGCCGGCATCACTTTTACCCCAGCGGCTATAGTAAGTGTCCTCATAACTCTTTTCTATACCTTTTTCTATACTTTGTTATGATCCATGTTTTCTTCGAACAGCCTCCGGTACCATCTACTGGCATAGTACCACCGCGGACTACCGCTCCTTCTCCTGCTCTAACCCAGCCCCAGCCCGAGGTCGTGGTTCTCGTGTTACCTGCTCCAGAGCCCGCTCCCGAGGATCTGTCTCTTCTGACTAGAGCCATTCTAGAGCCATATCTTCTTCTTCCAGCAGTGATTGAGATGGCTATATTGAGAGGCTTTTTGAGGACGTTAGCTTGGACGAGGCTGATCCCTCCTCCCGCTGGGTCCGCCCCAGGCATTAGTGAGAGAGAGAGCTTCTCCCCTCCCTAGTTTCAATCTGATACAATTATTTTGATGGGCCTGCGTGCCCCAATTTGACATATTTTCATACATTTATTTGATCCATGGGCTTACGTGCCCTAATTTGACATATTTACATACATTTATTTGATCCATGGGCCTGCATTCCCCAATTTTTGTTGTTTATTGGGCTTGGGTGCCCCAGTTTTTATTTTGATACATTTTATCATTTTCTGATACATTTTGGGCCTTCGTTCATTTTATTACTTCACATGTATGACTTTCTTTTTGTTTGCGGTACAAACTACCATGGATGCATAATACACAAAGTGTAGAAACCAGAAACCACAAACTGATACATGTTAACATGGCGGTCGCTGTAGACACCCCAATTTGACCTCGCCCAATCTTAGGCGAATCTGATGATGAAGACAAAGGGATTAGTGCCTCCGTACGATCCTCAAGAAGTGATCCAAGCTCGGTATTTGAACTCAAAACCTTCAAACTAATGAAATTTTGACGAACCATCAAAACTTGCTGCCCAAGTAAGGCGACCGCCAACTCTCATTGTAGCGACCGCCAAGGAACTTTGTAGAAACCCTAGCCAAAAATGGCGACCGTCACCTTTCATCATGGCAACTGCCAACTTCCATTGTCACGACCGCCATAGAACTTTGTGAAACCTTTAAAAAACATGGCGACCGCCAACTTACATTATGGCGACCACCAACTCCAAATGGCCTGACGTGTCTCAAAACGTGGCAACATCTTATTGGTTGAAGAATTCTATAAATACCGTACCCCTGCGTATGTTTTCAGTACAAATTTTGAGTGAGAGAGACTCTGCCGATACATCGAGTGATCCTGAGCCCTGACGCAGAAGTCCTACTGAAATATCGAGTCCCAAACCTCCAATACCTACATTAAAGCCTACATTGCTTGGATCACTGCTCAAGGATTCACATGCCGAGGCACATTCCACAACTTGAGGATTCTCCGGCCATCTAGGTACTCCGTTCAAATCCCCGATATTTCTAAACTCCACTTTCTCTCTTTGGAGTGATCGGGTTAGAATTCAATTTTGAATCACATGTTTCTTTTTATTACATTCTTGTTTTACTTATCAATTGCTTTATTTATATTCTAGTATTTCATTTAATTTAGCTCACTTATTTATTTATTTGCTTATTTGGATTAAAACCTAATCAAATCATTAAATAGTGCCAACATTCCTAACAATTATAATTTGTTGATGTTGTTAATTTTTATAATTAAGGCACTTGCATAAAAATGGTTGTAATTATCAATATTGCACTCTTTTAATTCTAATATTTCATTTTTTTCATTTTTTTTCTTTTATGTTAATTCGATATTCTAGCATTTTACTTTATTTTCTTTTCTTTTGATTAGCTTAGATTTACTTTACTAGCACTCTAATTCATTATTGCCTTCCTAGCTTAATTTTAATTTACTTTTCAAGCATTTACTTTCCTTTGTAATGTAACTTTTATTTCTTTGCTCTTAACTCAATATAATTTCTTTAATATTTCTTAGTGCCAATATTCTATTTTCATTTTACTTTAATGTTTAGTTTCTAACTCTTATTTTCTTTACTTCTCTTTCCATATTAGTGTAACTTTCTTTGTAACTTTAAATTTTTTTATAGAATTTTATTTTTTACTTCTTGTAATTTCAATTTTATGTTTCACTTAATACTAACATTTCTTTTAATGTTCTTGAGTTAGCACTAATCTAAATTTTCTTTTAGTAGCTTTATAATTTTCTTTAATAGTTAAAACTCCATCATCTTTCTCATTTCTTTTATTTCCTTCCCTTTTCCGTTAATTCTCTTTTATAAATATAAAATGTTAATAATCAAACTTTTTTTTTTTCTCAAAACCTTCCTTTGTTAACTTAATTTTTCTTCTATAGTATTTTTCTTTCCTTTTCTTTTATCAACCACAAAAGGCACAAAATCATGAAAATATATTTTATGCTAGTTAATGTCCTTCTTATTTTTCTTATTTTCATCTTTTATGAAAATAGTTAGGTTTCCTTTTTATTAGTTTGAAATCATTTTTTAAACCATTTTATTTATTTATCTTGGCTTAATCAATCTTTTGTAAGTTTACTTTCATTTCTTTTTTCTTCAAATTAAATTTTCAAATATTTGCTTGTTAATACAAGATGTTTGTTATTCGATTTTATTATTTTGGTTAGTTTTTAACATATGATTTTTTACATACTTTTTAAATCTTTTTAGATAATTAAATAATATACATATTTTACATGTTAGTTTAGTGTTTCCAATTGTGTAGTTTATTTTTTTTAGCAATCCATGTTTAGACAATTGGTAATTTTAGCATACTTTTCTTTTAACCAAATCATGATAGCTAGGTTGTTTAAATAATATTGCATATGGGTATGTCTTTCATGTATCCTTTTAGTTAGAAGTTGCATACCATAGGGTTTAGGATTTTTCGTTTAACACTTATTTGTTTTGGAATGCTATGTACATATCTTATGTATTTTTCATATTTAATTTTAGATGTTCTATCTTTGCCTCCATTTTCTTTAGTTGCATGCATTTGAGAAATTCTATTAAAGAACCAATGATAATTAGTAGAGGCCAACCTTACGGTTGGGTGAACGGGGTGCCTAACACCTTTCCCGATTCGTACCTTAGCCCCCGAGCCCTCTTTCTCTGGTTAACGTTTTAAAAGATTAGTAGCCAATTTTGTTTTTCTTAGTTTTTCTCAAAAATTAAGTGGCGACTCTATTTTCAATAACAAATAGTTTTCAAAATTCGATTTTCAATGTGTTAAAATATTTTCCAAAACACCTTTTGAATTCCCTTATTTTTGACCCCTGAATCTCAACGCCACAGTATTTTCTGGCGACTCTACTGGTGACTGCTTTATAAAATTAAATAAGAGGGCTAGACTTGAAAACATCATTGGTTCTTAATAAAATTTCTCATTTAGATTTTTGCATGCATATACATTATTCTTCAACCCCCCTGCCTGGTCAACCTGATACCCTGAACGTTAATCTGTTTCGGGGATTGTTGGGAAGATGGGCAACCGTTACTGACTGTACGCTATCATAAGTGCAGTAAAAGAGTTCAGGCGTACTGTTTGACCATGTCTTGCACCACTCCAGGCATGGGAGGTTTATACCCGACTCTATTCAGAAGGTACCCTGTTCAAATTGACAAAAATCAGCCTTTTGCATATAGTGAACTTAGAACCCCCCAATTAGGTGCCGCTAACCCTAATAGGATTATGTGTTTTTCTTTATTGTATGTTTTAATTCTATTTTGTTAGGATTGTTTGTTCGAATTAGGCTAGTTTTTCCCCAGATTTGGCCTGAATTTTTTGTTATCCTTTGAATAGAGCAATTTTCTGCCTTCGTGTTCTTACCTAGGTTTCGTCCTTCACCCTGATCAGTTTCTCACGCTGTAGTTTTTTTCCTGGGGTCATGCCTGTGTTTTAGTTCTAACACCTCTGGGATAGTTTCTCTCTTTTTTGGATTCTTCTCGGATTGCCAGTTCTTCCCTGTTGATGTATTAGGCTTCTTCCCGAGGTCATACTGGTGTTTCGTTTGGACCTTTTAAGATTATTTTCCCCTCTTTTTGAGTTCTTCTCGGGTTGCTAATTCTATACCCCATTTTTTACTAGGCTTTCTTTCTTCAAACCCCTGTCTTTCGACCTATGTGATAAAAGTTTTGTTTTTCTACCATTGTGCAGCTGTTTTTCCATTAGGATCATAGGTTGAACTAGTCTCTTAAGGGTTAGAATAATCTTCTTGTCGGAATGCCACCTGCTTAAGATAAAATCTTTCCTCTAGAACTTGGTTGATCTATCCCCTTTGGTTCTCATCTGGGGTCTTCAAATGTTCAGTTGTTATGCTAGTGGTTTAGGCCCGACAGGGGCATTATTTCAGTTTCATCTATTTTGAGTATTTGGGATATTTATTGTTTGTTGTCTGAATTCTTTCAAAAATGCCTAAGATTGGCTATTTTTCTTGCACAATCTAGATTCTTTTATGGGTTACCATTGATCTAGGAAGAGTACAATCAACACGAGTTTGGGTAAGATCAGAATCAGGCAGACTTCGCAGAGTTTTTGAATCAACAGATATGGCAGAGAACGAAGTTAATCTGACAGCCCTGATGAGGGCTATTACCGAGATACTGCGGGCTATAGAACAGCAGACACAGGACTAAGTATAGTGCCAAGCACATATTCGGGCAATTTAGGCCCGTATCCCCGTCATGAATGGGCAACCAGATGACGCAAATGAGAATGCAAAAAACTTTTGGGATGACAATCAAGTCCCCGATGGACAACAAGTCGTTCCACCACCACGGAATCCTCGACAGGTGATAGTAAAGGAAGAAAATACCGCTCAGTCCAAAGAGTCTGCATTAGTCGAGAAAATTGACCGAATGGAGAAGGTCCTTAGAAAGGCAAAAGGAATCGAAGAATATATGCTAGATGTGGGAGGGTTATGTTTATTCCCCGACGTTAAGCTACCAGAAAAGTTTAAAATGCTTGACATGGAAAAGTTGGATGGAACTGGAGATCTCAGAATTCTTCTCCGAATGTATGTCGGTACCCTGTCGCCAATGGGAATTGATGACCAGCTGAAAGCCCAGCTCTTCCACCAATCTCTTTCTGGGGCAGCCCAAAAATGGTTCCTCTCCCTTGATATAACAAAGACCAGAACTTGGGAGGTCATAGCTACGGCGTTCGTCAACTAGTAGAGTTATAATGTCCAGTTAGATGTAACAACTCGGGAGTTAGAAACCACTCACCAAGAAAATAGCGAGCCTTTTGTCAATTTCTTGACCCGTTGGAGGGGTAAGGCTGCAAAAATGATGAACCGGCCCTTCGAGAAAGAGCAAGTCAGGATCGTAGTGAAAAATCTTCAGCCTCCACTGAAACGCTATCTGATCACACGACCTCTTTTCACATTTGAGCAATTGTTTGACGCCGGGGTTCAAATAGAGGATGCAATCTAGTCTGTGGACATTGAAAAAGTCAAGCCGGGCCAGAAACCACCAAGAAGGACATTCCCTACAACCAACCAGAATCAATTCGCTACTCGCTCGGGAGAGGTGAACCTTTTAAATCCTTCCACCCATCTAATGAATAACCTTCATTAGTTAGACAATGGCCAACAGCAACAAAAGCTAAGAATGGTCTTCACCCCCTCAATATTTCTTTATCCACACCGCCCTGAATCGACTCGTCAAGAAGGGGCTCATTAATCCATTGGACCCCATGCCTATTCCTGATCCACTTCCTCTGAGATACAATGTGTCCCAATATTGTGCCCTTTCATCAAGGCCATGGGCACCTAACAGACAAGTGCATGAGACTCCGTCATGAGATCTAGAATCTCATTGTGAACAAAGTGATCCCTCCTCCGTCAGCCACCCCAAAGCCGAACGTCACAACCAACCCACTGCCAAATCATGCCAGGCAAGCTTGGGTAGATTACATGTCTTTAGAAGAATCGAAGGACCCAAGCCAGCACATTTGCTCAGCACACCTACCCCGCCCTCATGTTCCAATAATTGAGAACCAAACAGTATGCTCATTCATGATGATTAGAGGCAGTCGTGATAGGATGAAAGAATGGAATGATGATGCCAGGCAATAGTATCAACCGATGATCCAAACCCACCAACAAGAGGAGGAGTGCAATGAAGAGGATGACTGGCCATTGGATTACCCGACTCGACCTTATGGGTTCGATCATGTACTTGAAGGAATCACCCTTTCCTGAATTTTTGAGGAAGAAGTACACATTGACGACATGCAATCCTATTGGCTGGTCAAGGTTATGTTGAAATTCGATGGGACCGAATGTACTGATTTTTGGGCCGCTCGTGAACAGCAAGTGAATTTTATTGAAGAGGACATCTGGGAAGAAATTAATAACACATGGGCTATTGAAGACGACAAAGAAAGATGGGAAAGGGCATCCATTACTAATTTAAATTATTTGTGGGCGTTCGAAAGCCCTCTGCATGTAAACGAAGTAAGATAGACTGATAATGTGATGCTAGGGTTATGGGATCCCAAAGACGGCATGGAACACCTAACTAAAAGTGGACGATATTTTAAGCCAGCTCAGCTAGAGAAGGGACAGCCAAGTGGAAAAGGGAAAGAGACAGAACAAGAGGAGGAAGATGATGCTGTATTGAGACAGTTGAAAAAGACGCAAGCCAACATCAAAATTTGGGGGCTACTGATGGCCTCGCACAAAAATAGGCAAGCCGTGCTGAAAGTTTTGAATAAAGCAAGCGTTCCGATAGAGGCCACCCCGGAGCAATTGATTGGACTGATTCTGCTGACGGTTGAACCAAAAGTCATTTCTTTCTCTGATAAGGATTTGCCCGCTGAAGGAAAAAGTCACAATAAGCCACTTCACATCACCGTCAAGTGCCTAGAAAAATGGGTCCCGATGACCCTTATTGATAATGGATCTGCTTTGAACGTCTGTCCGTTGAGAACAGCCGTCTGCTTAGGGATGAGACCAGACTAGTTCACTCCCTGCAATCAAGGAGTACGAGCCTACGACAACACGAGAAGGGATGTGCTAGGACTGGTATCATTTGCCGTCTCAGTAGGGCCTCTGGAAACCTCAGTTGAGTTTCACGTGCTAGATGTGCCGGCCTCCTTCAATCTACTGCTGGGAAGGCCGTGGCTGCATGACCCAAATGTCCAAGCAGTACCATCTACCCTTCACCAAAAATTGAAGTTAATAAAGAACGGGACAATTTTGACCATTCATAGAGAGGACAGTATTCACCCTCTGAAAGGATGAGAAAGCACAATTCTGCGAGAAGTCCAACATAGTGAAAATGACATGTTGCGCAGTGGTTTTTAGTTTGATGAAGAACAGGCTATTCAGAAGCTAATGAATGAGGAAGAAAGGTATGTTAACCCACGAGCTTTAACAATGATGAGGAAAATATCCTTCTTCCCCGGTATGGGATTGGGATGTAAATCGCAGGGAATCCTGGAACCCATTCAGGTATTACCAACTTCACACCATTTTGGTCTTGGGTATGAGCCAACAGAAGAAGATCTAGAAGGGCCTTGAAGGGGGCGAATGGCCAATTATTCGAGGACACTCAATGGATACTTCGTCAAAGAAGGGGAGGATTTCCCTTATTTTGGTTTTTCGGAGCCATGGATCGACGACGAGACCAGTCAAAAGCTTCCTGGGTTGGAGGTCTTTTTTAGCCACCAGTTGTCCGACACAGAGGAGGAAGAAACAATGGAAGGAGAGAAGGAAGAAAAGAAGGTTCAGAAAGAAGATTGGGCTGACAGACTCGACGGTACCGACCTGGGAATGCTACTCAACGAAAAGATGACTCAGCTACATATAACTGAATCGGATTGTTTCATGATGGGCTTTAGCGCACCGGCAGATTGCACCAAGCTCATCGTCGACGCGGCCACAAAGAAAGTAAAGAATTAGTCCATCAAACCTTCTGATGTGCAAGTCGTCTATCCTGAGTCCAAGTTTGAGTTGGAGTCTGTAATTGAGGGCACGTCTGTTGGTGCCCCTCTTCCTATTTTTACCATCAAGTTTTTAATTCCCACTCTTCTTGATGAAATAAATGAGATTTTCGGTTACTCTGCTTTGTTCGATTTATTTCATACGCTTTCTAACTATTTTGAATTCGACGAGAATATCCTCGAAGAAATAAAGCTTTTAATAAAGAGAGAAGAAGAATGCATGCCCAACCAATAATTGAAGAAACTTTATCAATAAATCTGGGTAATAAAAATAATCTGTAAAATGTTCAAATTGGTTCTTCTTTATCCATAGTTGAACAAGAACAATTAATAACTTTATTAAAAGAATTCAAAGATGTGTTTGCATGGTCTTCCAAAGATATGCCTGGAATTGATCTTGATATTGTCCAACACCATATTCCCCTATACCTTGATGCTAAACCGGTCAAACAAAAGTTAAGACGGATCCGGGCAGAATGGGCTCTGAAGATCAAAGAAGAGGTTCCTAAACAGATCAACGCTGGATTTCTAATGGTAATCGAATATCAAAAATGGGTAGCCAATATCGTGCCAGTTTTAAAGAAGGACGGTTGTATCCGAGTCTGCGTAGATTTTTGAGACCTCAATAAGGCCAGCTCGAAGGACGATTTTTCGTTACCGCACATTGACATCCTAGTAGATAGTTCAGCAGGACATACCTTTTTTTCATTCATGGATGGCTTCTTCGGGTACAACCAGATTTTGATGGATCTTGAAGACAGAGAAAAGATAACATTCACCACGCCTTGGGGCACCTATTGTTACCGTGTTATGCCATTTGGCTTGAAGAATGTAGGGACAACCTATCAAAGAGCAGCCACTACTCTATTACATGACATGATACATAAGGAGACCGAGGTATACGTGGACGATATGATAGTCAAATCCAAGGATCGGGATGGACACATCACAGTGCTGCGAAATTTTTTTAAAAGAATTCGAAAGTACAAGATGCGACTCAACTCACAGAAATGTGCCTTCGGAGTCACTGCCGGAAAGATGCTTGGATTTATGATCACTCAACGAGGTATTGAAGTCAATCCTTCAAAGCTTAAAGCAATTTTACAAATGCCTCCTCCGAGGAACGAGTGAGAAGTCAGGAGTTTTCCCGATAAGATACAGTTTATTAGCCGATTCATTGTAAAGCTGACAACTACCTATGAGCCACTCTTCCATTTGCTGAAAAAAGGGGTTAAATTTAAATGGGTTCAGAAATGCCAAGATGCCTTCAATGCTGTGCGACAGTACCTACAAAACCCTCCTGTTTTAGCTCCTCCCAAACCTGACAGGCTACTGATCCTTTACTTGTCAGTAACCGATTCAGCAATGGGATGTATGCTGGCACAAGAAGGTGAAACTGGAATAAAAAATGCCGTCTACTACTTAAGTAAGAAAATGATCGGGTCAGAAATACGACACATGTCGCTGGAGAAGACGTGTTGGGCCTTGGTTTGGGCTTCCTAATATTTGAGGCCACTACATGTTGTCTTTCACAGTGAATATTATCTCCCAGATGGACCCGTTAAAGTACCTATTTGAAAAGCCGGCACTAACAGGAAGGTTGGCCCGATGGTTGCTGCTATTATCCGAGTTTGATCTCTAATATATCACCCGAAAGTCAGTCAAAGGCAAAGTAGTGGCAGAATTTTTGGCCGACCAGCCAGTTGAAGGGGATGAAGACACGAAATTCCAGTTTCCCGACGAACAGCTAATGAAGGTTGGGGATGACAAGTGGATTCTATATTTTGATGGCGCATCCAATCAGTTTGGCAACGGAATAGGAGTCCTCCTCGTCACTCCCGACGAATCACACGTTTCGCTGTCCCTAAAGCTCAATTTTGAAGTCACCAACAATCAGGCCGAGTATGAAGCATGTTTGGCCGGATTAGAGGCAGCCCTAGAACTAGGGGCAAGGAAACTGGAAGTCATTGGAGACTCAGCACTGGTAGTTTCGTAAGAAAGAGGAGAATGGAAGGTTAGGGACTTAACCTTAATTCTCTATCATAAAGAACTAGAAAAGCTAATACTGTGCTTCGAATCAGTGATCTTCACCCATGTGCCGAGACTGCAGAACAAATTTGCCGATGCACTAGCCACCCTAGCATCCATGATTGACATACCCCCCGGAGTGTGGATGAGACCTCTGATAATATAGGAGAAAAGAAAGCCAGCATACGAGACGACAACTGCTATTGAAGAAAGCACTGACGGCCTTCCATGGTACTCTGACATTTAGAACTTCATAGAAAAAGGAGAATATCCCAAGTTTACCAGTAAAAAGGACAAAAGGGAAATACGACGACTATCTGTGCAGTTTGTCATTTGTGGTGGAAGATTGTACAAATGAGAACATTCTGGGGTCAACAAGCTATCCGTCAACCATGAAGAAGGTCAAGAACCAATGAAAGAAATCCACGCAGCAGTTTGTGGGCCACACATGAGTGGAAATGTGTTAACCAAGAAGATCCTACGACAAGGGTACTTTTGGATGACAATGGAAACGGATTGTATACAGTTTGTGCGGAGGTGTCATAAGTGTCAGATTCACATAAACCTTATGCACGTTCCCCCGTCTTAGCTGTATAACCTATCATCACCATGTCCGTTCTCAGTATGGGGCATTGACGTGATTGGCAGAATAACACCGAAGGCATCCAATGGACACGAGTTTATCTTAGTGGCCATTAACTATTTCACCAAGTGGGTGGAAGCAGCTTCTTACTCAGTACTGAAGGATTCTCACGTTGCTAAGTTCATCAAGCAAAATATCATTTGTCGGTATGGAGTTCCCCACGAGGTCATCTCAGATAACGGCTCACATATCCAAGGAGAGGTTCTGGAACTTTTCAAGGAATACCAGATAGTAGCTCATAAGTCCTCACCATATCGACCGCAAACCAATGGGACAGTAGAGGCAGCAAACAAGAACATTAAGAAAATTCTACAAAAGACAATCAACTCACACAAAGATTGGCCGAAACATCTACCATTTGCACTCTGGGGATACCGAACGTCAATCCGAACTACAACAGGAATAACGTCATTCTCTCTAGTGTATGGGATGGAGGTCGTGCTGCCCATTGAGGTGGAAATCCCTTCACTAAGGGTAGTGGCTGAGTCCAATATCTCAGAAGCAAAATGGCAGAGGAAACAGATGGAAGAGTTGCTCTTGTTTGATGAAAGGAGACTGTAAGTCCTATTCCATGTACAAGGTTACCAGAGGAGGATAGCTCGAGCATTCAATAAAAGGGTCAAGACCCGGGATCTTAGAGAAGAAGATCTAGTCCTTAAGGAAATCAGAGCTCCTATCTTCGACCCGAGGGGCAAATTCAATCCAAATTGGTCCGAACTGTTTCTCATCAAAACCATCATGACCGGCGGTGCAGTCATTATCATGGACTTGGATGGCAATGCGTTCTCCACTCCCGTTAACCTCGATCAACTCAAAAAATACTATCCCTGAGGTAAAAATAAGATAAAAATAAAAACTCGCTAAGTTAAAAATCGAAAAGAAAACTCAGGTAAAAGTAAGAGCCGCAAGGCCGAAAATCCAAAAGGTCGACCTTGGCAGAAATTAGGGCATAACAAAAGGAGAGTGTCAACACCCGAGCAAAAATCGAGCCCGAACTACGTTAAGGCCTGATTCCACCTTTTGGGATACGTAGGCAGCTTCTTTAAGAAGTCCGGCCACTTTTTTTGTTTTTAACCATCTTTGAATCTGAGTAAAACTAATGCAAATTAATTTTTAGATTTTAATAATAAAGACATTCAAGCTTTGGATAAATTCGAACCATCTTAAATACAAAGTGGGAGTTTTTCATTACTTTAGGTAAGACTACAAAGTTCTTAAATAAAGGGAGGGCACATAAGTCCCAAACTCTACAAACAAACAAAGAAGGCTTTGAAATTTTTCAAAACAAAGCAAAGATGCTCAAACTCTTCTCCTTTTCGCTGCTTGTTTTCCCTCTTCTCTATCTTTCTTGTCCCTTTCTTGTGTCAACCATGTTTGGTATTCAGCAGAAAGATTAGGGCACTACAACTCGTGCATCTCCATCAAGGAGCGAGATGGCCAGGCATCCCGATACTGTGCTAGAAAAGGAGCCCGCAATGCAGAGGAAAACAAACAGCCTCGAATACTGAGAAATACGATCTGACTTCGCCCGAACTGCCTCATGATCCTGTGAGGGTAGTAGAACGTAGTCTGACATAGACCAACAAGCAGCACACCAGGATGATCCATAGTGGTCAAAGTCATAGCAGGAATCTGCCACCAAGGGCACTGCCAGGTAATATCTGAACCAGTTAGAGAGGAAAAATATTGTGGCCAAGATGCCTCAGTATCACATATCTAATAACGTGGACGACAAAGGAAAGTGGCGGCATTGTGTTTATCAGTGGGAGGCTTTTGTATAAGGTTCACCTTCTCCATCAGCCAGATTTGTAGCAAGAGTTAGAATAGTAAGGGAAAGATTTTGCAGTGTAAACAGAGAACTTGATACAAAGGAAGATATTAAGATCACCTGGAGAGGTAAAGGGCTGCCAGCAAAAGTGGTGGTTTTGCCACATTGAACAGCGTCCAAGCCCAGTAGTGTCTCAGCTAAAACCAGGGGCACGAAGTCTTTCCCCATCAACATTTGGCCAGCAATGTCAACCAGGGCACAACTAACCCGCCCATTAGGGGAGATAACGAGATACTAGGCAAGGAGGCAGAAGCAAAGTGCATAACGGCGCCGCAGCTGAAAGCCTAGATCGTTGAGGTCACCAGTAGGATGAAACCTCTTAATAAGTCATGGAATGTCGAGATAGTCATCCGAGGTCAGACGAGAAGCCTCCATCTTAGACAGACCGTAGAGTTGCATCACCTGCTGCTGAGTAGAGAGAAAGGGAGTAGGAACGACAACGGAACTCCGCGGAGTCAAGTCCAAGATGGCAGCAAACTCCTCCACAGTGGGGCAGAGTTCTTCAAAACCAAACTGAAAGACATGAGACTGAGGATCCCACAGTTGTGCAGCAGCCGCTAGTAAAGGTCCGTTAATCTTCACAGTCCTCAATGAGAAAAGGGCGTTAAGGCCAAAGGGGATAAAGTTCAAATTTTTGATATAAGAGAATTCCTCAATCCATGAAGAAAGGGGGTTAGCCATCTGAGTCCGAGTAACAGCAAATGGGGCCTCCAGGGCTATATTTATAAGGTAGAAAAAGGCAGGAAATCAAAATTTTGGCAAAAAAGATGATAAATGTGGCGACCACCAGCTTGAAAACGGCGACCGCCAACTCCAAAAAGCACAGTACAGTGACATCAGCCCTTTAACCAGGCGACCGCCATGTTTAAACAAGCGACCGCTAGGTTAACATTTGTGGAAAGTGGCGACCGCCATGTTGAATTATGGCGACCGCCATGTTGGAACATGGCTGGTGCAGGTCAGTTTGTAGTTTGTGTGATCCATATTAGTTGTGACATCTGAGATAGTTTGAGCAGCAGACAAGGGAAAATCATGCAACATGTGAAATAACACAAAGGCCCCCAAAATGCGTCAAAAAGTAACAGAATGTAACAAGGCAAAAAAACTAGGGCACTCGGGCTCAATAAACAGCACAATGGGGCACGCAGGCCCATGAGTGTATCAAATTGGAGTACACAGGCCCATCAAAATAAATGTATCAAATAGTAAATAAAGCTGGGGAAGGGGAAAGCTCTCTCTCTTAAGAATTCCTGGGGCGAACTCAGCAGGAAGAGGGGCCAGCCTCCTCTAAGCTGTCGTCCTTGAAGAGTCTGTCGAAGTCATGGCTATCGTCACTACTAGAAGAGGAGACAACTCTGGACCAGCTCCGAGCAGATGAAGCAGACCCTCTAGAACGAGCCTGAGAAGATGCCCGGGAACCACGACCTCTAACCGGGGCTGGGGCCGGGGCTAGAGCAGGTGGCGGCATCACACCGGTGGTCGGAGCTAGAGGCTGGCAAAAGAAAAATAAGACTCAAAGCAGAATAAAGACAAGAAAATGTAGAAAAATTGAAACACATAAGCTACTCACGGCAGCTACTGGTATGAAAGCAACGCCGGCTGCCCACATCGAGGCATCCATCTGCCAGACCAGTACTCTCAAACCGGTAATCATCAGCATCGCCCGGTCTAACCAAGCCTGATCGACCTGTAGAAGAGAAAAGTTCTAGAATAAACTAGACAGGTAAAGAAAGAACAAATGACTAAGAGAAAGGTAGAAGATAAACCTGGCCGATGTCAACCCTGAACTCCGATTCCGGCGGAATAGGAATCGGCAGAGAGAAGGGGAAGCCGTATACCACAGTCTGGACATCCCATGGCAGCTTTGGGCCCATCCCGCCAGCAGCATCCCTAGAAGCAGCTCCGGCAGCAGCCGCAGCAGCACCACCACCTCCAACAGCAGCATCAGCATCGGCAGCCTCCGGTGCTCGCCTCCTGCCACCCAGGCCGGGTCCTAATGGACCCAGTAGATGGGCCCGAACCCAAGCAGTATAGTCCCCCTCTGCCACAAGAAGCTCGGTAGACGGAGTCCCCACCAGCTCGAATGGACCCTCTAGCAGGATCCACCTGGGAGTGATATCCGGACTACGCATCAAATCAACACCGGCCCGATCCTCCACCCCCCTCCAGGCATCCTAGTGGACTTGCAACAGTTCAAGATACAGTACAATGCAAAGAACAGTAAAATATACAGTATGATGAAAAGTGTGCAGTAATTAGTGCCCAGTGCAGTACAGTACAGTGCAGCAAATAAAATGGAAAACAATGCGGTGCAGTACAGTGAATAGCGCAATAAGCAGTATAATACAGCAAGCAATGTATTGAATGGTAAAGATACCTGGTCAGGGGTCAACCCGTCCAAAGACACCCAGAACCGGTCAAGATCTTTCCCTCCAGTTTTCTTCCCCTTCAGCCCACAGGCCCACCGGGCTGCACAGGGAATAACAAGAGGGTCTGCCGCAGAGTCCGCCGAGATGTGAAGCCCGAGGAACTCCTAGGTCCATAACTGCAAAGAAAAAGATGTCAGCAGGCAGAAATAACAGATGACAGAAATGGATAAAGAAATGCAGAAACTAAGTCATACCTCCCAGACCCTCCAGTATCCCCCGATGCTGAGCTCCTAGGAAAACCGGGTCAAGGTCCGCATAAAGCTGTAGAGAGTAGCCAGAGCAGCGCCTCCCCAATCATAGCTGGCAACCCAGTTAAGATGAGCCAGGCCGCCCAAGTAATGCAAATGAACGGTATTCTCCTTATTCAAAAACAAGGAGGTACCGAACATATACATGAGAAAGCCTCGGAAAACCTACTTGTAATGACGGGGCTCGGTGCACTGAACGTGTTTGAACCGCTCAAAGAACCAAGTGTATCTGACTCTGTCGCGGTCCATCTGAGCAAGAACAGCCCCGAGGAAGTACAGTAGTGCATCAGTCGACTGGAATATAGATGGATCAAACGGGAAAAGAGCTCCTCCAACCTGGATACCAGTAATCAACGCGAAGTCTAGAGGCGTGAGAGTAGCCTCAAAGGTAGTGAAGTGAAAGGTGTTGGTGGTATCCCACCTCTGCTCGGCCAGGGCTGTCAGCCATACTCGATCGTTGCTCGTCCTACCCAACAGGGGTATGAAACGAGCAAAATAAGAGGCATCGATATAATCCCGACTGGAAGCAGGGAGGGCATCATACCACTCCAACACCTCCCCAGAGGCGGAACCTCCGAAGCCTCAGACATAGTGGTCTGCCTGTAAAGAGAAGATCGATAGAGAATACATAAATGATAGATCAAGCAAGCAAAATGCAGAGAAACAACTGAAAACAAAACCTAGGTTCTCTCGATCCTTTCATGCCCTAGAAAACTAGGCGCTCTAACTCTAGGTTCGTGATTTCTGCACATTCTAGTAATCCTAAGCCCTGCTGCACTAGGCAAATCTTTGTCTTTAACTCTCAAAAAATTCTACAAATTTCTAGAATTTTCTCGAAATTTTCTCAAAAAGTTTTTCCTAATTTTTAGGATTTTCTAAATTTTTTTTTTTGGGTTTTCTTAAAATTTTCCTAAATTTTCTAAAATCCTCCTTAAATTTATAAGATTTTCTAAATATTTCCAGGATTTACTTAAAATTTTCTCAAAATTTTCTAGGATTTTCTAAAAATTTTCTAAGATTTTCTAAAATTTTCTCAAAATTTTTCAAAATTTTCCTCAATATTTTTTAGAATTTTCTAAATATTTCTAGAATTTACTTAAAGTTTCCTCAAAATTTTCCTCAAATTTTCCTCAAAATTTTCTAGGATTTTCTAAATTTTCTCAAAATTTTCTCAAATTTTCTAAACATTTTCTAAGATTTTTTCAAAATTTTCTCAAAATTTTCCTAATATTTTGTCAAAATTTTCCCAAATTTTTTCTAAAATTTTAT
>JAOTRH010460594.1:0-28639 GCA_034768845.1 Heliamphora exappendiculata | reverse complement strand
GAAAATGAGAGAGAGAGAGAGAGAGAGAGAGAGAGTGGAAACAATCCCATGCTTTTTTAAGTTTTCTCACTTTCTATTTTCAAGGCATGCTTGTATTACAAAGGCTCGAGTTGTCATATTATTATTATTATTACTATTATTATTAATAAATATATTACTATTATTATTAATAAATATATTTCTATTATTCATATTTTTCTAATATTCAACCCATCAGTTACTAAAGAAAGGATGACATTGGGTATATATCTTTGAAGATAATAAAAATATATAATATAAAATTTAAAATTATTTCTAACGCACATGATTCTTAAAGAAAAAGGGTTTGGCCAGTCCCTCAGGGACTAGACCGGTCCAATGGGTCTATTTTTTGTTTTAAAATAGATTTATTTTAATAATTTATGCTGTTTATTTTATTGCTTATAGTGTATATATTTTTGCTATAAAAAATTAAGTTAATCGGATAATAATAAATAGATATCACAGTTTATTTTTTATTAATATAAATATAATTTGTTAAGATATTTTGCGATATTCGATCAACTTGATTTTTTACAGTAATAATATATATATATATATATATACATATATACACACACATACGCACTATTGAGGGCGGGCAAAATACTCTAGGCCCAAAAGCCCAGTCCAAACACACAGGTTCCCATCCAATCTGCTCCAATAAACCAAAAGTCCGGGCCACCAGTTGTTCGGTCCCTACAAGTTCGGCCCACCCCATGAAGGGGCAGCCCCGACCAATGAGGCCCATGTCGGCCCCCTAAATGGAAAGATATGTTCCCATCCTACCCAGATTTGATCGGATACGCATATGGGAACAAATCAAGATCAAATCCACAAGATAGGAAGCAAACTCCTAAATAGTAGGAGGCAGAATCTTAGGAAGATTCAGCCCATATCAAGTCTTGACCCCTATATAAAGAGAGGCACCATCAAACCACCAGGTACGTAATTTTGAAACCCAAGCTCTTACTTAGAAATCTCTCTGAGTGATATCTAACTTGAGCGTCGGAGTGCGTCCTGTTCACACCCGGCAGGTAGGCGCTAACGGTGTTCTTGGTGTTTGCAGGAGTTCGGCGGCGGAGTAAGGAGCATCTAGTGAGTTCAGAGACGAGGAGTACGGCCTATATTCCGCTCGAGATCATCAGTATTGGGCCAGTTTATCTGATCCTGATTGTGCCGAACAAGCCCAAACAGTTTGTACCGCGCACAATTTGGCGCCATCTGTGAGAAGGACGATCTCGAACCAATAGAATCATGAGCCAGACTCCGACGGGATTCACTGGCAGTCGTACTAGGGAGGATATTCTCCAAAGATCCATACATGTCATTCCGGATAGGCCAAGGGGCCCCAAAGTCCCCTTAGAGGTTCGAAGGCGAAGGGATGATGCCTCCCACAATGGGAGGCAGTTGCGCTACTCAACCACAAGTTCCAGAGGAGAATGACCTTCTCCCCCATCTTTAAGAGATAGAGGGAGATTGGAGGAGAGGTTGGCCAGGCTCAATAGGATCATCAACAATCTGGAGGAAAGAATGGAGCAGCGCGACCGAGAGATCGATGAACTCAGCCGACTGATCCAAGGTCAGGATGCTCGAAGGGAACCACATGTGAGGAGAAGGAAAAGCCCCGAGCAAGAGGATACCGAACAGAGCCCGGAGTCCTACAGTTTGAGCCACCCTTAGAGGCAAAGGTGCAAAGAACTTGAGGTAAGCCTAAGAAGTTCTAAAATCGTCAAAACGGAATCACTTTGGCCAAGCCATGAAAGGGTCGATCAGGCCGGACTCGATCCAAATCAAGATCTATGACTCTGGCTGGAAAGAAGGATGGATTCCAGGTTGCAACATGGCACTGGCCGAACAGCCCAGGACGTGGCAAGGAGGTCCCTTGAACAGATATCGGTGTCACCATTGACCGAAGTCATAGAGAATACTGATCCACCTCGCAAGTTCTCTCCGCCAAAGTTCGAGATGTCTGATGGGAAGACAGATCCAGTGTGCCATGTTCAGCAGTATAGACAGGCAATGGCACTCTAGAGTGGAAATGATGCCCTTCTTTGTCGCATGTTCCCATCCAGCCTGGGGGAGACAGCCCTTAGTTGGTTCCACTAGTTGCCACCCCGTTCCATAATGAATTGGCAGCAACTAGCAGAGTCTTTTACCGCTTGGTTTATCACTAACAGTAGGCAGCCAAAGAGTTTTGATACGTTGCTGGCCCTACGAAAGAATGACGGAGAATCAATTCGAGAGTATGCTCGGCGGTACTGGGAGGCTTACAACGAGATTGAAGACTGCAGCGAGCAACTTGCTGTAGCATCTTTCAAGATCGGGCTACCTCCCCAGAGTCGTTTGAGACAGTCCCTCACCAAGAAGGCCGTTACTACAATGTCCGAGTTAATGGTGAAGATTGAACAGCACGCAAAGGTAGAGGAGGATATAAGCCAGGCCGAGCAGAGTGTGGCCTCGGTAAAGCAGCCCGAAATGAGGGACAAAGGCCGAAAAGACCATAAGTCCAAGAAGCCACCCCAGGGAAATGAGTCAGTGGCTTACCTGGCAGTGCAGTCGATATTCAAGGAGCCCTTGCATAAGCTCCTGGACCAGGTCAAGGACAAACCATATTTCTAGTGGCCCCCGAAGTTGATGGGAGATCCGAACATACGTGATCAGAAGAAGAAGTGCCACTATCACCAAGATCATGGCCACTTGACTGGAGAGTGTAGGACTTTCAAGAGGCACTTGGAGGACTTGGTGCAAGCAGGGCATCTACTTGAATTCGTTGACTTCGAGAAGACTGTTCGGGAAGGAAGGAACCGTGAACATGACCAGAGGACCGAACAAAGGGATCCTCCGCTTGGCATGGTAAAGATGATCCATGGCACAGCCGAGCCGATCACCCGATCAGTAGTTCGGCACCATGCCAGGACCATTGCACATGCCATGAAGGTGGATAAGGGCAAGCAAAGGAGAACTGAAGGAGACTCTAGCCAAGGCCCCTAGGGGATTAGCTTCTCAGAGGAAGACCTTGAAGGGATACATCGACTCCACAATGATGCCTTGGTACTAATACTGGGCATTGCCAACTACGATGTGATGCGAGTCCTGGTAGACCAGGGAACCTCGGTGGATATCATGTACTACAGCCTATTCCAGAAATTGGGACTGAAAGAGTCCGCGCTCAAAAGTTGCGTAACACCCCTAATTGGTATTGGCACAGATCTAATATGGCCCATTTGAAGGATTATGGTACCAGTAAAGGCAGGTCCCGCAACTGTAAGTACTGAATTCCTTGTTGTTAATCAGCCATCTACTTATAATGCAATTGTAGAAAGAACATGGATCCACAGCTTGGGTGCCGTACCCTTAACCTATCATCAATCCCTAAAGTTTCAAGTAGGCCAAAAGATAGTTGAAATCAAAGGGGACCAACATGCCGCAAGGCAGTATTTTCTAGCAACATTGAAGAGCCCCGAACAGTACCCAAAAGTGAAGATTGTCGAGATGGAGGAAGGACCAACGATCCTTGACTATAGCCGAACGGCCGAGGAAAAAGTGGTGGAGGACTTAAAAAAAATTCATCATAAGCCCAGAGGACCCAGATCGGTTCTTCTTGCTCGGAACAACCATGGCCGAACAAGAGAAAATCGAACTGGTTAAATTTTTGAAGGAATACAAGAAGGTCTTTGCGTGGACACCATACAAAATGTCGGGCTTAGATCCCTAGATAATCAGTCACCGGTTAAATGTGGACCCCCAGAGAAAGCCAGTGATATAAAAGCCCAGGAAATCGGCTCCACACCATGCAGAGGCAGTAGTTGAGGAAGTTCAGAAACTGAAGGAGGCTAGGGCTATCAAGAAAATCCACTACCCAACCTGGTTGGCAAATACCGTGGTAGTCAAGAAGAAGGATGGAAAGTGGCGAGTCTGTGTTGACTTCATCGATCTCAGCAAGGCCTGCCCAAAGGATTGTTTCACTCTGCCCCAAATAGATCAGCTCATTGATTCGACGGCAGGACATGAGAGAATGAGTTTCCTGAATGCGTACAGAGGATACCATCAGATTGCCATGTACCCTCCGGACATGGAGAAGACATCGTTCATCACTCCTAGAGGAATCTACTGTTACAAAGTAATGCCGTCCGGACTGAAGAACGCTGGGGCCACTTATCAAAGGCTTGCAACAAAGATGTTCGGCGAATTAATAGGCAAAACCATGGAGGTTTACATAGACGACATGCTTGTGAAGACTAAGCATCTGAACAGGCACCTTGAAGATCTGAGGATGACTTTTTAAGTCCTCAAAACGTACAAACTAAGGCTCAATGCATCGAAATGTGCCTTCGGAGTCAGTTCGGGAAAATTTTTAGGCTTCCTTGTGACTCACAAGGCGATAGAAGTAAATCCTGAACAAATTTTGGTAGTTCATAACTTGAGAAGTTCGCAGAGTCTGAAAAAAGTCTAGAAGATTACAGGGATGGCTGCAGCACTGAACCGGTTCATTAGCCGAGCATCAGATCGGTGCTACCCGTTCTTTAGAGTTATAAAAAGGGAGAGCCAGTTCAGGTGAGACGAAGAAAGTGAGGAAGCCCTCGTCGAGCTAAAACAGTATCTCTCTTCTCCACCATTGCTAACAGTGTCGAGCTCTGGAGAGACACTATACATGTACTTGGTCGTTTCAAGTCGTGCTGTACTCTTAAGGATAGACGACAAGGTCCAGAAGCCAATCTACTACGTGAGCAAAGTTCTTCTCAACCCAGAGACAAGGTACTGCCATTAGAGAAGCTTGCACTGGCCCTGGTCGTTGCTTCACGTAAACTCATCCACTACTTCAGAGCTCATCCAATCAAGATAATCACTGAACACCCTCTCCAAGCATTACTTCGTAGGGTTAACTTTTCAGGAAGAATTGCAAAATGGGCTGTGGAGCTGAGCGAGCATGACATCAGTTTCATTCTACGAACGGCCATAAAAGGGCAAGTATTGGCCGATTTCATCACCGAGTTCAACCAGGATAACTGTTCGGATGGCACTGGGGGCAAATCGCTGAGCACATTGCCAAAGACGTCGGCCACCCCAAGGATGCTTGGAGGCTGTATTTGGATGGCTCATCGTGCCAGAAAGAAGCAGGAGCAGGGATTGTGCTATACAACCCGGAGGGAATCCTCATCGAAAAGGCTATTCGGCTTGATTTCCAAGCCACCAACAATGAAGCCAAATATGAAGCCCTGTTAGCCGGATTCCGAGATGTCAGAAAGCTAAAAGCCCAAAAAGTTAAAATATTCTGTAACTCATAATTGGTGGTGAATCAATTCAAAGGAGAGTACACTGCCAAGGACGACAGAATGCATGCGTATGTTCAGTTAGCACAACAGCTAGCTAAAGACGTCCCAAGTCTCAAGATTATCCAACTTTCTTCAAGGAAAAATAGCCATGCTGACTCTCTTGCTTGCTTGGCATCAGTAGTCAGCACCGAAAAGAAGAGAGTGATTTCGATGAAAGTCCTCCAACACCCTAGCATAATCAACCACGAGGAGAAGCCGGTCTACTGCTCGAAATTGGGTTCAAGTTGGATGGATCCTGTTAAAGAGTATTTGGTGAAGAACATGCTCCCGGACAATCAAAAGGAAGCTCGAATATTAAGAAAAAAGTCGACAAGGTTTTGGGTGTCCAGTTCGGGGGATCTGTACAAAAAATCCTTCACTGGGCCCTACCTCTTCTGTGTACACTCAAACAAAGTCCAAGACCACTTGTTCGAAATACATGAGGGGATTTATGGCAGTCACACAGGAGGACGGTCGTTAGCTCACCAAGCAATATCTTAGGGCTACTGGTGGCCCTATATGCAGAAGGATGCAGAGCAGTACGTCCAGAAGTGTGAGAAGTGCCAGAAGTTCAGCCCGAACATACTTGTCCCAGTCAAATACCTCTCCCCACTCACAAGTCCATGGCCCTTTTCCCAGTGGGGTTATGACATAGTTGGCCCCTTCCCAAAGGCAACAGGTAACAGAAAATATCTCCTCGTCACCACGGACTACTTCACAAAATAGGTAGAGACCAAGCCCTTGGCCAACATCAGAGATGTTGATGTAATGAAGTTCACATGGAAGAGCATCATCACTCGATTCGGCATCCCCCGACTAATTATCTTCGATAACGGAACCCAATTCAATAGCTCATTATTTAAGAATTTTTGCTCGGGGCTAGGGATCAAGAATTATTTCTCAACCCCAGCATACCCGCAAAGTAATGGGCAGGCTGAGGCCACCAACAAGACTATCATTGACGGACTGAAGAAGAGGCTGGATGCTGCTAAAGGGAGATGGCTCAAAGAACTTTCCTCAGTTCTATGGGCTTACCAAACAACTCTAAGAAGGTCTATGGAAGAAATTTCCTTTTCCTTAGCTTATGGGGTGGAGGCAGTCATACCACTGGAGGCTGGGTTACCTACCATCCGAACAGAGGTAAGTACCCCCGAAGTAAATAACAAGGCAATGGCTTTGGACCTGGATTTAGCCGAATAACGAAGATCAATGGCCACCATTAAAGTGGCAGCCTACCAGCAAGCCCTCGCTAAAGGATACAATAAGAGGGTAAAACACCGAGAGTTCGACATAGGGGATCTGGTACTGAGGAAAGTGCTCGGCCATATGAAGGATCCTGTACAAGAAAAGTTGGGCCCGAACTGGGAGGGTCCATACAAGGTTACGTCCAAGGGTGGCACATGAGCATACTGCCTAGAAGACATGAATGGGAAGGCAGTCCCCAGGCCGTGGAACGCTAACAATTTCTGCAAGTTTTACTTTTAATCTTTTAGTTTTTTGTAATTTTTCATTGTTTATAATAAAACGCTGCTATTTGGCATGAGCTTTTTCCCTTCACTCTTAAAGTTTTTATCAATTGACATTCTTGACAAAAAACTTGGGGGGCATACCATGAGTACGGAAAGCACAGTGAACTCCTCCAGCACGGAAAGCACAGTGAACTCCTCCAGCAGCCCAAGTTCGAAGTTAATTCGAATTATTTAAGCCCTTAGTATGAATGATAATCTCATACTTAGGATGTTTAAGCCTAAAAAGACTAAGTTCAAAATTTATCTAAACTATTTAAACCCTTAGTATGGATATTGATCCCATACATAAGATGTTTAAGCCTAAAAAGGCTAAGTTCGAAATTTATCCGAACTATTTAATCCCTTAGTATGGATGTTGATCCCATACCTAGGATGTTTAAGCCTGAAAAGGCTAAATTTGATGTTTATCCGAATAAATTTAGCCCTTAGTATGGATGATAATCCCATACTTAGGATGATTAAGCCTAAAAAGGCTAAGTTCAAAATTTATCCGAACTATTTAATCCCTTAGTGTGGATGTTGATCCCATACTTAGGATGTTTAAGCCTAAAAAGGCTAAGTTCGATATTTATATGAACAAATTTAACCCTTAGTATGAATATTAATCCCATACTCAGGATATTTAAGCCTAATAAAGCTAAGTTCGATGTTCATATGAACTCATTAAGCTCATAGTGTGGATGTTGAATCTCATACTCAGAGTGTTTAACCTAAAAGGTCTAAAAGTTTGGGCCCACACTTGGGATAATTCAGCTTAAAATGCTAAGTAAGGAAGTGTGTTCGAGTTGCTGGGGCTGTCAGTATGGAAGTCAATCAGAGGCAGTGTAAATATGGAAAGCAAGACTTAAGTAACAAAGTTCTTTTCATTAAATAAAAGAGGGGCGAAACCCTTAAAGCTACAAGGAAAGCCCTTAAAGGCAGTATAAAAATGAATACAGGGAAGAAGAACATAAAACCTTCAAGGAGCGGCCAAAAAGTCTTTGGTGGTTTCCACCAGGGTACCTACTTCCTCAATGGTTGTAGGCGCAGTCACCTCCACCTCAACGTTCTCCTGAATGACAGCTTCAGCAAGACTGCCCTCAGCATCCCTAACTTCTTCGCCAACCTCTTCCACTCCCTGCTTGCTCGGTTGGGGGGCCTCCATGTATGAAGGGGAAGATTCGTCAACTCCAGTGGCCTTCAGGGCAGCTTCCCAGGCAAAGCTGAAAATGACATCCTTGAGGCCAGGAATCTGGGACTTATAGTCCTCGATCGGCTCAACAACACCGACAGCATAGGCCTTGGAGGCCTCCTCCTTTGCCGTATCCAGTTCGGCTTCCGTTTGACCGAGGAACACCACTGTGTCGGCCAGGAACTTCTCTTTCTCCTTCAAATGGTTCTTTAGGGAGATCTCGGAGACCTCCAGCTCGGAGAGCCGAGTATGAGCGGTGCCGAGCAGCTTGTCCTTTGTCCAGATGCTGGCCTCCATCTTTGACAGTTGCTGGAGGTATTGCTGGTTCTTCTCACAGAGCCTCGTTAGTTCCATCTCCCTCTCCTCCAATCTCTCCATCACGGCCACAAGGCGCTAGAGACCCTGGACGATAAAAGAAAGGATAAGAAAAAGCATAAGGCAAAAGATGAAGGGCCGGAGAAACTGAAAAAGATGATTGGAAGCAATACCTGGACCGAATAGCGAATAGAGGATTTCACTAACTACTCGTGGGGGAGCTTCCAAGCCTCCTCCATATCAATAGGGAGTAACAAAGCTTTGGACAGACCGAAAGCGGTGTCTGGGGATTTCACCTTGTCATCAATGGTGATGGCTCGATTACCCCTCCTGAGTTCGGGTGACCACGGCTTGGCCTCACCAGGCTGTTCCGCCACAGCCTTCCCCTTTTCCTTTTTCTCCTTCTCCTTATCTTTCCTCTCCCTCTCCTTCTCCTTCCCCATATCCTTTGGTGGGGACCCCTTATCTTCTTCAGCTTCTTCGGTGGTGGCGGAGACTTGACCCTTGAGATTAGAGCAGCCTCCTCCGCCAGCTCGGAAGCAAGGCTGACTAGTGCCGAAGGCGCAGCAGTTGCTTTCCTTTTCGAACCACCCAGAGTCAGGAATTGGCTGAGGTCGGCGGTGGCAGCTTTCTTTTGGGCCATGTCAGCAATTTCTTCGAATACGGAAAAATCAGTGGAGGAAGATGAGAAAGATGATATTGAGATGGTATACCCCGGTGAGGAGGGTCCAGGCTCAGCTACGACGAGTGAAGGTTGGGCAACGGTCACTTGCCTCTCCACTCTAGTGAAGGGAAAGACGATAGCTTCTGAAACTTCGGCTGGATCTGAAGCAGCCGCAGTTATCCGAACCTCGAAAGTGTTGGGGCGAATAAAGCTCTTGTACATGGGAATGTGCTTCAGCAGGACGTGTGCAGCCCTCCCAAGACCTCTCTGTTCGGGGAGGCCCTTGTCCTCCCACACTTTCTTCAAATCTTCGAGATGAACGCCGAGGAGAGGCCCACGAGCTCGGTTGTTCGCGATTTCACTTGTACCAAACAAAGAAAACCAGAAGAAATCAGAAATACTCATAGATGGAACTCTGAATAAAGAATAACAACAAACAGGTGGTGGGGGGACCTACCAGGTCCCAGTCCGTCCTTTCTCGGGATGGTGAAGATGTCCTGCTCTTCCCCGGGACCGAACTCGAAGTTCCCTGTGACATAAAGAAAGTCATCGTCGACGTCTTTATCAGTGTCCGGTAACTCGATGACAAGTTTCTCGGTCACTCTCTTTGCCTTGATGTAGTATGACCCAGTGGAGTGCTTCACAATATTGTAGCAATAAACTACATCCCAGATACCGAGTTCGGTACCCAAGATACGATTTAGTTCTATAACCCCCATGACTATTCTGAACACGTTCGAAGAGACTTGCATGGGGCTTACCCGGTAATGCCGGAGGACTCGTCGAAGAAGGGGATGAATGGAAAATCGAACTCCTCCTTTGGCTATAAGTGGAAGTGGGAGCTTTTCCCAATTCCCTTCTCGGGAATCACCAGAATTTGCAAGGGTGATGCCAACGTCCTCTGGAACGTTGTATTGTCGTCAAAATTCACGCACGGCCGCCGACGACGAGACAAACTTCTTGAGTTTTCCCATTTTCGAAGAAAAATGAAAAGGGAAGGAAAGAAACAGAGGCAAACTGGATTCAAAGCAGCAAAAGGGCGGCCAAAAAGGGATGCGAGATGCTTACAAGTTTTTGCAACGGGAGACCGACGCCGATTTCTGAAAAAATATGTCGCCGGAAATGAAAGTTTAGCACGTCGGAAGTTGCAGAGAAAGGTGAAGGTTCAAAGGAGCAAGGTGGAAGAAAAAATAGAAATGGCGACGCGATGGGTTTTTATACCTATCGTTTCAAATGGCGGGCACATTTAATGCGCCGTACGCTCGAAACGACGCGAATAATCATCACTTAGCGTCTGCCACCGCCTCTACGCACCACTCAAGACGCGCCACGTCAGCAACACCAAGCTCGAGGCTAGCCGTCTCTATTCATGAGGGCAACTCAAAAGACTTGGGCCACTGAACTACCACCCGAATAACCGAGCAATAATCTTCGGATAGCCAAGCACTCCTCGAAACCCCAGCTCCCAAATCATATTCGAACACCACAAACCGGGCACTATGTGCAGCAGGGTTGTCAACCGAACAAAAAGATATAATAATAATAAGATAGAACTTTGGCACTTCACCGACCATACCAGCCGAGTAAGAACCAGAGCTGGGGGCAGCTTAGGGCGGGAAAAATACTCTAGGCCCAAAGGCCCAGCCTAAATACACAGGTTCCCATCTAGCCTGCTCCAATAAACCAAAAGCCCGGACCACCAGTTGTTCAGTCCCTACAAGTTCGGCCCACCCCATGAAGGGGCAACCCGGACCAATGAGGCCCATGTTGGCCCCCTAAATGGAAAGATTTGTTCCCATCCTACCTAGATTTGATCGGATACGCAGATGAAAACAAATCAGGATCAAATTCACAAGATAGGAAGCAAACTCCTAAACAGTAGGAGGCAGAATCTTAAAAGGATTCAGCCCTTATCAAGTCTTGACCCCTATATAAAGAGAGGCACTCCCAAACCACCAGGTACGCAATTATGAAGCCCAAGCTCTTGCTTAGAAACCTTTCTGAGTGATATCTAACTTGAGCATCGGAATGCCTATGGTCACACTCGGCTGGTAGGCGCTAACGGTGTTCTTGATGTTTGCAGGAGTTCAGCGGCGGAGTAAGGAGCATCGAGTAAGTTCAAAGACTATGAGTCTGGCCTATATTCTGCTCGGGATCGTCAATATTAGGCCAATTTACCTAGTCCTGATTGTGCCGAACAAGCCCAAACAGTTTGTACTGCGCACAACTATAAACAATAAAATAAACGGCTTAAATTATTAAAGTAAAGCCTTTTCAATAAAAAAGTAACCCGACTGTACTGGTCTAATCCCACGAGGGATTGGAGAGAAGTCATTCCCAAAAAAAATCAATTTTTCGCTACACATTTAATGGTTACGGTCAAAAAAGAAAAACAGAAAAAGAAAAAAAGAAAGAAACTATATACTTCTGGTCAAGCTACAATATCAATCCTCTATCAACTATGATCACTCATTGTAGTGAAAATTAGATATATGGCACGATATTAATCTAATTTTTGTGTCACTTTTCTCCATCTAGTTTTTGTTGATTTACTCAGTTCCTAAGATTTGATTTGATAAACCAATGTATATCCCACATGATAGTCACATGGTCTGTTTTTTTTTTTTTTTGGCCAATGTTCTTAATGAAAGTTGACTGAGGATGCATTGTGAAACTTGATTTGTTTAAATTTTCAAAATCACAATTAAAAGTGTTTTAAGGATAAAGATGAGCAGACCCGATTCTTGACTAAAGCACGTAAAAGAATAGCTTTAGACTTCAACTTTTTGATTAAATTTTAGGGCTCCAAAATATTTTGGACCCTTCATATAGGCTTAGATGTTACCTTTTTTTCAAATAGTAATTAGAAAAGAATGTGTCAAATACTAGTGTTTTGTTCAAATAAAGACTATTAGCAAATATGATTTAGGTGAATAACTAGTCAAAAATTCAAATTGTAAATATTCTTTCTATGTCCAAGACTTTAAGTTAAGGTCAGCCGTTAAGTTCAGTGAAAGTAAAACTGTAAAAATAATGAAAAAAGAAGAGATCAGAAAATTTCGAGAGCTAAGTGATAAAGGTAATTAGTACACTTATAACTAGAAATATAATAAAGTTAATTCACAAATGAAACTTTTAAATTATTATAATGAATGATAAGTGTTATTTTTTTTGTGATTTTACTTTTTTTTTACTATTAATTTTTAAGTGATTTTATCTTTCAAATTTGTAATATGTACAAATACATAAAGTGGTCATTTTAAAATTTCCTTTTAGATCTTATAAAACTTAGGATCCGCATTGAAGATGAGAGTGCACTTTTGGTGACGAATTTAAAGTGGTCGCAGTTGATCTTCTTAGATGAGCATCAATAATGACATTACAACAAATTTTATTTTGTCGGTAATACTTTTATGCGACAATTTTGAATCTTTAGTACAAAAACATAAAGTTCAGTCAAATTATCCGATTGCCGAAAAAACTTCTCTTATACTTAAGTTAGACCATTGTGAGAGAATAAAGAAAAATGATACTTCATTGGTAAAGTAACATAAACCTTTTTGGAGGAATCAAATTTATAATAATAAGAGCTCTAACACGCGTCAAATTCTAACTTCAAAGAAATACTTAGGCTTTCAATTGGTAAGTAGTTTAAAAGTTAATTTTTTAAATATTTTTTTATATTTTTAGTTAAAAAATTAAATTTAGTTTAAAATATTTTGTTTGGTAACTTCGTTTTTAAGGTAACTTTTTAAAATTAGTTGTTTGGATTAAAAATTAGTTTATTTACTTTTTTGTTCAAATTAGATAATTTTGTCATTTTATATATTTGATATTAATAATGATATGTAGTTGATCAGGGTAGTAAATAAATTATGAGTGAGAGGTATTATTATATTTTAAAACTGATTAGAGTTTGAATAGAATATTCAATGAGTTAGTGTTTTAATTAGATTTTTTTTGAATTTTCAGCTTTTTAAACAAACGGACCAATTTTTTTTTTTTAATTTTTAGCTAAAAAATTAAAAAGCCAAATGGGCCCTTATTCTCCTATTTTGGATAACACTGGGCCATGTTTGAGGGACTAAATTTATAAAATTAATAGTGTATTTAGGCCTCGTTTGGATGAAAGACTACTTTCATGAGATAATTAGTATATTCAAATTATTAGTGCCTGAAATTAGTGCCTACATTATTGGCAGATTATTATGTACTATCTAGGTGATACCACGTGATACTCTCGACAATTAAATAATCAAAACGTACATAATGTAAGTTATTTTTTGTTTTATAACGATTCAACAAAAATGATTCATCATGTCCCTATAGTAAAATTTGTTACTTTCATATAGAGTGGAAGTACCACGTGGACGTATCACGTGATACCCCGAGAGCACCGAATAATTACACTGGATTAGAAGTGTTGTATTTTTTATACCGAATGATATTTGGTTGAGCGTAGGATAATCTATGGATAAATAATGCGTTGTTTAGTTTAACGTAATTTTAGTATAATTGAATTTTTTTCATAAATAAAAATAATTAAAATATTCTTAAAATTAACCAACTCATTCCTATCGTGGGTTTATGATAGCCCTATATAAGGAGTATTAAGTTAGTTGGAGAGTTGTTTAATCCTCTTTAAATGGTTATCAAACACATTTATATATGAAACTATTGATAAAATAATCTAATTCTAAGCCTTAATCCTACAACCAAACAAGGCCTTTAGACTGTTCATTCCATGATAATTAAGACTGGGATTAATAATCCCAAGAGAAAATCCCATCCAATGTTTGGTTATCAATTGAATAAAATTTATTCCATTTTTGATATAACAAATTGCTATGAGACTAGCCTTCATTTGGCTACTAGCTTTAAGACGGCTTAAAGTCCGACTTTTTGGCTTTTGACTTTTGACTTTTGATTTAAAATTTTAAAAGTTAAAGAGCCTTGTTTTTTAACCTCAAGTTTTTAGTCTTTTTGACTTTTTTTTATAATAATTTTTAATTTTACATTTTTACAATTTCAAAAAAGCCTCATTTTTCAACCTTCAACTTTTACTCACTTTAAAATTTTACATTAAGCTTATTTAGTTTTTTTGGTGGCTTAAAAATTACTATTTTTTAACAAAATAAACTTTTGAATTTTTAATTTAAAGTGACTTAAAACTAAAAAGCAGGCTTAAAGCGAGATTGCCAAACGAACATTAAATCATATTTTTAACATTAATGCCCTTCACATTTTGTTCATTTATGTACAGCGACAAATTGTTTCTTAAAAAATATGCAGGAAATTTAACAAAAAATGACAGATATAGGTGAGGATCCCAGGAAATTTCAAATATTGAGGCAAAACTCAGTAACAAACTGAGGCAAAAATCAACAATAAATTGAGGGGAAAAATGTATGTCGAAAATAAGAATAAATTAAACTTAAATAACAGAGGAAAAAGTAGTGTGGTAGGTGATGATCCAAGAGAATTAAATAATCGAGGGTTAATAATGTCTTTTCACCCTTTATTCTAATTTGAGGATAGTTTAACCCATCTCAGCCATGATGATTGAGAGACTTAGAAGTTTGTTTCCTTTTAAGTTTTATGTTTAAAATTTTTTAGGTGTTATTAAGTTTTTTAAGGTTAGTTTATATAAAAATTTATTTCGATTTTAATTGAAATTTTTGTAAGTATACAATAAGATTGGTTCTCTATAAATTAGTTGAAGTGCGTGTAAACTATTCCATATATCTTAAATTATCAAAAAAAAAATAATTACTTCCAAAATATGGCTATAACAGGGACTAAATTGAAATAGTTTTATCCACCATTTTATTGCGGTTGGCCTAATTCAACGTATGAGTTTCACCTATCTAATTGGTTTGGTCCATTCGCATTGATCCAACCTATGTAATTGGTTTGCCCATTCGCATCTGACCCACTAATCAAGATTAATTCATTTTATATTCAATTCACTTCAACTAGTACGCTAAGCATCTAGGGCTTATGTTTCAAAAATTTATTATTTCTTTATTTTAATATATTGTAAATTATTAGATTACTTCTACAACTATTAGTATATTTTTTTTATTAGAAAAAAATACTAAACTTAAATATATTTTTAACCGACAATAAATTAAATAAAATAGTACATTGGTAAAAATAAAACAGTTTTAAAAAAGAGTAAAAAATCCTCACAAAAGAAGGAGAAATAACATTCACACAAAAAAATTATCAAACTTCTACGCAAGAAAACACATAAAATCAAAAAATAATTTAAAAAAAATCTCATATACTATTGCTATGCAACTTTACTCAAAAAAAACTATTGTCACCACTCCTACTTTACAATATTGACATTTCTTGATTTCGTCTAGCATGAAAAAACACAGTAAATAGCGTCAAATTATGATCTGCAAAATAGATTTTAAATCAAATTTAAAAAAATAATGACAGAGTAACGTTTTCACGTTCGCGTTAAGAGCACTAAGATTCGTCGTCGAAAAATAAAAATTTTGCCAAATGAAAACGACTTCGTTGTTTGTAGACGGTAGTTGCTCGATCACTAATAACAAGAAAAAAAAACAAAGTAGAGAAAAAAAAAATCTAAGAAAAACTAAAACTAAAAGAAAATAATAGAGAAAGAAGACAAAAATTACTATATAAAAAAAGTAGAAAAAGAACAAGAGAAGAGGAAAAACGGATGATCAGGGACATCACCGTCGTGGCCTCCCGTAAAGAAAACTTAAGAAAAATCCTGGTTATTTACTTTGTTTGGGATACTTGCTTATTTACTTATTAGATGTTGTATATTTTTATTTTTAATGAATTTTTTTATTATTTAATTAAATTATTATATTTTTAAACTCTTCTCATCGAAACAAGTTGAAAAAATAAAAAAATTTAATAAAAATATAAAAAAAGTTTAGAAATGAAAAAAATAAGCTAAAATAAGTCAATAAACTAAATTTTATGTTACTTATTTTGTCTTTAGTGAATTTTTTTTTTTGATCAATTTTTTTTTACCTTTTGAGTTCATCTTATCGAAACAATTCAAAAAAAATAAAAACATTTAGTTAAAAGATGAAAAAAAATTCAAAATAGATAAAAATAAATAAAATTCATGATATTTAACCCAAACAAAGCTTTGAATTGTTAGAGAAACTAAAGAAATAATAAATTTTCAATATATTGGATTTGTTTAGCAATGTGGCTTAAAATAATTTTAAGCCCAATTAAAAAAAACACTCATTACTTATCTCATTTTGTTATAATTCCCATCTCTCTCTCTTTGATTTTTCTCTTTTAGGTTTTCTTTGGGGAGGGAGGGAGGCGGCGCACTCACCTCCCTCTTCACCGTTTATTCACTAAAAAAAAATATATAATTGGCGACGTATTTTACTAACGCAAGATAATTTTAGTTAGACAAATATAATTTTTTGACAATAAAAAAAAAAAATATATATATATTAAGAAAAATAAAAAATATTTTTTTTAGCGACGATAAACTATTTCATTGGCAAATATTATTTACAAATATTTGCTGTCAAAATATATTTTCCTTAAATTGGAGGTAAACATTTTATTTACGTATCTTTTATTTTTGGCGACCAATAGAGCGTTGGTAAAATAAAATTTATTAGCTTAGCTATGTTAGCAAAAATCAAAACACAATAATATAAAACGACTAGTTTTATCCACGCAAGACATTTGTAGTTAGTAAATATAAATTTTTGGCAATTGAAAAAAATATATTGACAAAACATCTAAAAATATTTTTTTAGCAAAAATAAATACACTTGTCAGTAAATTAAAGTTTGTGAGAAAAATTTTGCAATACCCACATACTTTTCACCATTGAGAGAAGATTTTTTTGCTAGCTCATGTTTTAATTTTGGTGAATAGTAAGTGAGTAAAAACAAATTTTTTTTACAATTAGCTATTTAAGTTAGGTAAGTCAAACACCTCATTTTATTAATCACTTTTTATATAAAAGTTTTGTACATAATATTATATAATATAATATTTTTTAAGAAACTAAAATATTAACTTCATTTACTAAGTTTGTTAATGTTTTATTAAGTAGAAAATTATAAATTTAAAATAATAATAAATGATTTTTTTATCATTTTGAAATTTATTAATTAAACAAATTTTGAAAGAAAAATCATTCTAAAAGTATGATAAATTTTTTTAAAATGAGAACAAATATTGATTTGGTTTAAATAATGCTAGCCTTTGAAAAACTCTTAGCATTATCACATTTGGATAGGATTTGGAAGGAATGTACTAATTTGGTACGTTTTTATTTAATTAATTAATTATTTTAATATAATTAAAAATTTTGAAGATAATTTGTGATTTATTTTGGTGGGGTCCAAAAATTTAATAATATAAATTAAAAATAATTAAAATTAAAATTGAGGATAAATAGTCTAAAGGTGTATAAATAAATATTTTGGGAGATTTAAAAAAATTGAGAATGAAGTATACAAAAAATAAAAAAATAAAAAAAAAGAAAGAAGGAGGATGTTTTTCATCTCAGCTAAGACAACACTGGAAGCTTCAGTTGAGGGAGAGAAGCATCAAGGGAAACAGAGAGAAGAGAGAACCGGCGCGAGACTTCAGCCACCGCCGCGCCACTTCACCCCACCATCGCGACCACCGGCGCTGCTTTCTCCACCCATCACCATCGCCGAGTTGGTCCCAACCGTCCACAGCCATCGACGGAGTCCTCTTCTTCAATTCCTCGATTTTTATTTTGCCGCCATGGACGACGAAGCTCCGAACGTTGCTTCTCCTCATAAAATTGATCAAGTTAGCCACGAAATTGGACGACGCCGACTTGGATCCAAGATACATGCAGCAAGAGAAAATCATTGAACCTACTAGACGTCGAATCCGTGGATGGCCGAGAAAGCTAGGGTTTCAAAATTATGGGAATTTGGCTTCTATAAAGTAAGATCTTGATTATTCTGGATGTATTGCTTGGATATGTGTAGCCCTGAGCGTTAAGATGGATTGTACTTATTTGTTAAATAATATGCAATTCAAAGCATCCAAAACTTGTACTTATTATGGATGAGGTTGATGGCATGTCTGCTGGGGATAGAGGAGGTGTGGCTGATCTTCTAGTGAGCATCAAAATCTCCAAACTTCTTATCATCTGCATTAGTAATGACCGATACAGCCAAAAACTAAAGAGTTTTTTGAACTACTGTTTGCTTCTAAGCTTTCGGAAACCTACAAAGAGCAGGTCCTTTTTCCTGTTTATTTATACAAGAAACTTTGACTTCATTTTATTGTAAAAGTATGCATACTTGTTTCTGCTTGTTTAATATTTACATATTAGTATTATAAGCACTGGTCCTGTTATGTTTTGTTTTTGTGGGATGCTCTCAACACTTGCACAAACTTGTGAAATAATAGATGGCAAAGAGGTTATTGCAAGTTGCAAACGCAGAAGGATTTTTTTAATAATGTTCTATTATATTAATAATGTTTATATTCATCATTGGGATTTTTTTGTTTTTGTTTTTCATACATTATCTTCTAGTTCGTACCTCACACTAATCAGGTGGTAGTCCTAATTTGCATAACATTGCTTCTCATGTGGTGATTGGTGAGGAGGAGTCTACATGATTGTAATGCCATGTGCGTTATTGCAGAGGAGACTGCTCTCCTGTTGATGCCAATTTCTATTGTCCGACTTTGTTATAAGTTGTTATTAAGTGTTATAAACCCACGACACCCTAGAAATTCTAAGAATTTGATGGAAACCTTAACATAATTTCGGCTTCTTGATTTGAACTCATGAAAATTGGGTGATGGCTTCTTCATTTCAAATTCTAGTATGGATGACCTCTTTCATGGTCCAAAATAGTAGTCTTTTCTTTTTGCAAATATGTGGGCAAGAACCTTCTTTTTGCAACCCTGATGTAGAAGTTAGCTTCTATCATTAGGATTTTCCAACCCAAATTTGGCTTAAGCCACAGAATCAGTTTCCTCACATCCCTCAATTCAGAAGCTCTCTTCACATTTAGGTTTACATATACCTTCAGAGGCCAGTACTAGTGAGAACCTTCCTTTTACAACCCTGATGTGGAACTTAGCTTCTATTATTAGGATTTTCCAACCCAATTTGGCTTTAGCCACAGTATCAGTTTTCTCATATCCCTGAATTCAGAGGCTCTATTGACATTTAGGTCTACATATACCTTCAAAGGCCGGCAACTGTGACATTTGTCTATTTCTTTTATCCATAAAACTTCCATAGTACTTTTGTCCTACTTTCATAGCTAATTTAAGTCATTAAGAATTAAATTTCACAAACTAGTCATCTTAAGACATTTTTACGAGGATAGTACTGGTTGTGTGCAAGACAAGTGACTAGCTCTCTAAAATTGAACTATAGTTGTTTTTTATTTGAAAATTGAAGGCTTTTGACTGTGAAGCATGCTATCTCCTTCCACCTTTTGTGCTGATGTAGAATGCTATCTTGTATATTTCAACTAGATTGCACAATTTCTGGTACATATATTGTTTTATTACTTCTCAAATCATTGAACATTAAAATATTTTATTACAGATGACTATGGGGATGATGACAATGATTTGTTATCCAAGCTCGTGTGTGTTTGGTCTATGCAATTATGTCTTATGCACTTAAAGTGATTGCCTATCATCTCCATTGGATTTTTCTATGCTAATATTTTAAAGGTGTTATGCAGCCACTCAGTGAGATCTCCTTTTGTAATAATTTGTTAAGTTGAAGTCTGCCTCTACAACTTATTTAATGACGTTTTGTATACATCAAATGGAGTGCATATTTGATTTAAACTACATTCCTTTTCATTTAAAAGGGATGGTTTTAGTATTTCTTGTGTATCTTAATGGAACAGGTGCTGCATACACATAAGGATGAAATATGATTTTTGCAATTTTCTCATAATGGAAAATTTTTGGCTTCATCATCCAAAGATAGACCAGTAATTATATGTGAGGTAAATTTCCATTTGAGTCTCAATATTTTGATCGCTAATATGGAGGCATTCATTTACTAAAAAGGGTGCGCAAAGATACTTTTAGATGCTAGTATAGGTACGAGTAAAATGACTTGGGAACTCCCTGAATAGGTTATTTACAGTGGTATTCAGATTTAATGATTTTAATTAGTTTGACGTACTGTGATAATGTTCTGCATTTTTTTTATCAACAATTATAATTATATCAGAATCTTGTATTATATAACTTAATGCAGTTCAGATGTTAAAATCCATATTATCCTTTGTGTGAGCCATATATTCTTAGAAATTTTCGTTTCTTTTGATATTGCTATTTCAATTTCGATTTGAATGAGATTATATTAATTTATGTTTCTATTCTTTTATTGCATTTTTGTCTCTGTTTGAGAGTTTTTGGAATCTCTCTACTCGACAACAGACAATTTGCTAGCTGGTAAGAAACATGTTAAAATAGTTTTATTCTCGCTTGTTTTTTCTTTAGTTTTTTTTAGGAGTAGGGGAGTATTAACTATTAAGTTTTTTTTTGCTCTTTTGTAGATTTAGTTGCCTATAGAGAGTTATTGTTGAAATTTTGTCATCACATTTCAATTCCATAAAAAGTTAAAAACGAAGGGAAAAAACTACTGCAAGCAGATTAAGTTCTAGAGAGATATCTGGAAAAGCTCCAGTCAAGGCCTAGAAAAGGTAGATGATAATTGCAATGATAATGTTAAAGACAAAGAAATGATAACGATAGAAGAATTTGATCAGGAAAAGCAAAACCAAATAACATGAGGCCAGTAAAGTGAAATAACTTCATGAAGTTGCACAAAATATATTACTTATGTTACGTACTGTTATTTGTCAAAACAATTATAAAATTTTAATTTTTATATGACTTGATAAATTTATTATTTTTTCCTAAATTGATATACTTTGTCAATTTGGTTTAAATGAAATTATTTATATAAAAAAATTTTAAAGTTTTATTCTATATTATGGTTTTGTTAATTTCTATTAAGTGTTTGAATGAAACAAAATATTTGAGGTGGTCAAATATAATATAATACTTTTGCCGATATACTCATTTGTGGACAAAAATTTATTATTAGCGACACATTTTAATGTGTCGGCAAAGTATTAAAATTAAAAATATCGTAATTACTTTTGGCGACAATTTGTATCATTGGCAAAAGTATCAAAATAGCTTAGATATGAATGATTTTTGCCTTTGCCAATGGATCATGTATTTTCTGACACAAAATTTAACTTATTTGCGACGCAAAATTATGTTGGCAAATCTATCTTTTTTGCCAACGTATAGATTATACGTTGGTAAAATCTTTTGGTGGCGCCTTCTTACCAACAACCTAGCGGCGCACTAATTTGTGTCGGAAAATACTATTATCTACTCAATTAGGCTTTTATCGATGATTTTTATTGCGTTGGCAAATCTGTTTATTGTTGTGCTAATTCTTTTCACCCTTCATTTTCACTTTCTCTTCTCTCTCTTTTCTTGTGTTTTTCTTTATCCAACGTTTTTGTTTTCTTGTTATGTTTTCCACTTATGTTGGTTTTAGTTATTGTCCTCGATACTTTTCTATCTTCCATCGTGCTTTATTTTCTCCTTGATTTTGAAAAACGAGCAAGTACTGTCTATTGACAGCGAAGCCATTTCGATCTTGCAAGTAGCCATTTTCTGAAGGCGAATGTTGGATCTTTTGACATAAAGAAGTGGAAACGTCACTCCACCAGCATCTTCCTAGATCTGATGTCACATTTGCTCGCATACCATATTTTGACGCCATTTACCGCATTGTATCACGCTGGGCGATCGTCTTCAGTCAATAAATGTCAATTTTGTAAAGTAAAGGTGGATGCTGTGGTTATTTTTTAAGTACAAAGTCTCCTAAAAATAAGATCAACTGATTTGGGCAATCAAACGGAAATCCATGTAGGCTTCAATCTACGAAAAAAAATAAATAAATAGGAACAACCAAGAACACAAGAAAGTATACGGTTCGGCTAACTGCCTACCCCATGGGAAAGAAAAATCAATCCATCAGACTCTTTAAACACAGATTACAAAATTCACTCTCTACCTCACAATATATCTGTGGCCTCAAACTGACTCTCTTACCATCTCTCTACACTTTTTGATTTCTAAAATTAAACCTCATACTATATATTAAACATTCTCTCATATGTCTTACAACTCTCATGGACACCTTAATTTATACTAGTAGATAGTTTCTAATTTTTCTACAAGAATAAACCCTAATAGGAAATTAGCAATTTAGGTAATTCTTTCCCACTAAGGTTAACAATAAAAGAAATCAAGAAATTAACAACATAATTAGAAACATACCAAAATAGGCAGCACTAAACTAATTAGCAGAGGGATGCCCGTCTGGCCTAAAACATTCCAAAATTCAAGACACAAAACCAAACTATCTCAACCTTGACTCGAATTTCTGAACCATCTTGAATAATTGTTAGTCGTCTCGACCTGCATTCTTTTCTAAGTATGAGTGCTCCACTCTCTCTGAATCTTTAACCTGAATAGACTTGGACTAAATCCAAATTATACTTGAATTTGATGCTTTTGCAATCAACAGGTTTCTCATCTTTAGACAATCTTTCAAACTCTAACTTTTAAGCCTTTTGTGAAGACTTCACCTTCTCTGACACTGCTACTTTCCTTTGAACTATTCCTGTGCTGCCTGCAGCTTTATTGTAAGACGAAGGTTCTCCACTTGACTGTTTCTGCTGTTGTTGACTTGAACCACTATCACCCGTTTTTCTGGGTGAGCTTTTTTAATTGAGCTCCACATTGACTGTGTTGGAGGTAAAATTGCCAAGATCATTATTTTTGTAAAACGATTTTTGATAAAAAATTAACTAGACGAGCAAACGTCGAAACGAGTTTCAGATAAAAATTTTGACGTCGAACGATCAAAAACAAACCCGTACAACCAAAGTTAATTTAGATGAATACCTCTTGTCGATCTAATCTTCAACTACGACTTGATTCCGAGTTGAAGCTCCAGTAAGATCTTCTACTGTATTTCTTTACGCGATCCTCGAACGTAATGTGGGTTACGATTCTCCGAAAACTTGTACCGGCAGAACCTCAATTAAGTCTTTGAAAGATAAAATTAATATCTCAATGATAATGATATATGAACTATCAATCTATATAATGTATCAATCTTAAACTGGTTCAGCCTACCCGCGTATATATAGTGTTATAGCAGGGACCTGTAGAGTAATTATGAATAAAATTTCTAGTGGAACACAAACACCTATCAGCAGGTTCTGTAATTAAAGAAAGACGCATCGCGGTATTTGTAATTATGAAAAATCAGCAGCGATTTTTGCAATTTTCATAAAACACTGAATTACAGTTCACACCACTAAAGAACTGTAATTGCACTCTAACCCATAATCTCAAGACCTTCTTCCATTGAGCTCCTGTTATTAAATGCTTACAATTTTTCCCCACGTTAAGATTTTCGATACCAGCCAATTAAATTTAATTACTGACAATTTAATTTAATCGGTATCCTGATATTCCTTAATCCATTCCGCTTAACTTATTTGACCGTCGGATAATTAAATCCACCTGCAGAGTTTGGCCCGGTCAAAACTTATAGGCATCCTTAAGGGGGTATCTTCAATCCCGATCATTCGGGATGTGGATTTCGTCAATAATTAATATTTGCCATATAAATAATGTTGCTATCCAACTCACCGAGAATATAGACCTATATAAGATCGCACCCTCTAATGAATCAAAATAACGAATATTAAATATATGCAAATCAATAATTATTTTAAGATTAAGAGAATAAGCACTATTCATAATATTTTTTGAGTGCGAATTAATTTATGTAATCAATAGTCAGTACTAAATTAATTACTCCCAATATCCCGTTCAATACACACAAAGTGTACTGGCACAGAGAGTCGGAACAATAGATGACGCTATTATCTGTTCCCCGTAATCAAGACATGCCTACTAAAACTCTGTGCCACAGTCGTACCTATGTTATGTCCATTTTCATCTAAACTGTAAACATAAAACTTATATTTTGCAAGAATCTAAAATATGGTCTTCTGTGTGTAAGTCGTATTCTACACACCAGATTAAATACTATACATAATATTAGATATCCATGTATATCAAAAAAATGATACACATACATTGCTCATAAAGATTATCATAAAATAAAAAATTAATTTTATTAAAAATAAAATTAAATACTAAAAACATGATTTTCAGTAGACAAACCCTAACAGACTGCTGTACTATTCTTCTGACTTTCTGACATACTCTACTTGTCAGCTTGACCAAGCTCCATATGTTTGTGTCTCGTGTCGTCCCTGTTGGAATCAGTCTGTGTGATAGTGGTAACTCCACATATCTTCGTATCCCCTACCAATCTGTATAGACCATCAACTTTTTTCCCTCTCATGATAATTGAAGATCCTTTACTGATCTTCATTGCTCCACCATTTGCTGTGAACTCATAACCTAGAGAATCTAATGTTCTCAAAGAAATTAAATTTTCTTTTAATCCCGAAACATGCCTGACATTCTCTAAAGTCTTTACAACCCCGCCAACCATCTTGATTTTGACTATAACTGTTATAATTGACTAACACACTGAGTCATTTCCCATTAGAACAGTACATTTGTTGCAAGACTTATATGAGTCAAACCATTCTCTAACTGGACACATGATACGAGCATCCTGAATCTAAAATCTATAACTTTGACAGAAAGTTCAAATATGAGAAAACTGAGAGTACCTCACCGTCTGCCTCACCATCGGACGACTCTTCAGCAAAACTAACTGTTTCTGCAGGCATTTTACCCTTCTTCTTTTTCTCCAAATACTGCTTTAATTCTTGACACTAACTCTTGTAATAATCAATTTTGTGGCAATAGGAGCATTCCACATTCCTTTTAATACGTGACTTGGATTGAAATCTACCATTGTTGGAACCCTGTTCACCCGATCTACTCGTTCCTCTACTTGACTCAGTCTTAGCCACCAGCACACATTTTGCATCAGATTCACTGTCCCTCTTCATCTTCTCATGTGACAAAAGAGTTTCGGTGACGTTTTCTAACTCTAGATTGTCCTTCCCATACATCAAAATAGTTACCAGATAATCATAGGACATCGGAAGCGACACCATGAGAAGGATTGTCTTATCCTTATTATCAACCTTCACTCCAAAATTGGATAACTATGTGATGAGCATATTATATGTATTTAGGTGTTCCAATAGATTTGTACCTTCCCGCATCTGCAGTCCATACAGTTGCTTCTTCACGTCTAACTTGTTGGCCAGATTTTTCTTCATGTAGAGATCTTCTAGATTCTACCAAATCTTGTGAGTTGTCTCTACATCGAGCACATTATGAATAACCTCGTCTCCTATATTCAACCGAATCGAATTTACAGCCTTGCAATCAAGATCATCCCAATCGTTATCGGTCATATTCTCTGGCTTCTTCATCTTGTCGAGTAACGTCTTGGATATTCCTTGCTGGATCAACAAAATTTTCATCCGCCTCTGCCACATGAACAAGTTATTCTTACCATTAAACTTTTTGACTTCATACCTGATGTTCTTCATTTTTACTACAACTTGTGATTAAGCCAATAACTAGAACTCTGATATTCCACCACGAATTTGGATCTTCAACAACCGTCGACTCTAATACCACTTATTGGAATTTTTAGGCACAAATTCTCTCATAAATAAGATCAACTGATTTGGACAACCAAATCAAAATTCACATAGGTTTCAATCCTCAATAGCAAAATAAAAAAATATAAACAACTAAGAACACAAGAAAGTACGTGGTTCAGCTGATTGCCTACCTCCACGGTAGAGAAGAATTAATCTACTATACTATTTAAACACGAATTACAAAATTTACTCTTTATCTCACAATATATCTGTGGTCTCAAATTGAGCCTCTTATCGTCTCTCTACATTTTCTAATTTCTAAAATCGAGCCTCAGACTATGTATTAGACATTTTCTTATATGTCTTACAACTCTCATGAACAGCTTAATTTATAATAGTAAATAGTTTTTAATTCTGCTACGAGAATAAATCCTAATAGAAAAATAGTAATTTAGATAATTATTTCCCGCCAAAGCTAACAAAAAAGAAAACTAAGAAATTAACAGTATAACTAGGAACGTGCCAAAATATGTAGCACCAAACTAATTAGTAATCGAACGCCGTCCAACCGAAAATATCCTGAAATTCGAGATGCAAAACTCAACAATTTTGAGAAATGTTGTGAAGCAGAAGTATATAAAATTATTTATTTTATTTTATTTTATGTAATGTTTGATTTTTCTTCTATTGGGATTCTGCGATCTCATGCGTGGAGATTTGATGTGATTCTTTTGTAAAGATTTTGTTTTTATTCTTTCGAGAGAGTTCTTTACTCATTTTAGAACTATTTTATTTATGTCGATATTATCTTTTATTCGATATGTTATCGGTTAAAAATATCTTTAAGTCTAGTGCATTTTTTCAATAAAAAAAGCAACAAACTCCTTTTGATTAAAAAGATTTTAAGCTACTAGTGCATAAATAATAAAAAAGTGATTTTTGACCATTAACTTTTTAAAAAACTTAAAACAAAACTCATAAAGGATTTGAGTAGCTCTAAATTGGGATTTAGTAGTTTGTATTGCTGTCATTTGCTAATCCAAAATAAAAATGAAGGTTGTTTCCATCATTAGAAATCAAGCCAACGTGTTCACCAAAAACTTGTTGACTTCTATTGTAGAAGTACTTTGGTTGGTATTGCTAAAGCGCAATCACGACCGTTGAATCGACACTATCTGCTTGAGTCAACTCTATTTTCAAATTCATAAGCTGTGAGAGGGGTTTCAGTTGTGAGTTTAAAATTAATTTATTCAGTATTTTTAAATTTAATTTGAATAGTTCATCATGTTGAACTAGTCGAGTAGGTAAATTTTTTTTTTATAAAAAAGATCAATTAGATATCATTATCTATGTGATAAAAATATTTTTATTTTGAAAAACTTAATTAGTTTATAATATTTTAATAATAAATTATCATACAAATATTTTCGGATCATATAGCTAATAATCTTCAATTAACCTAATTTTTTGACAACAATTATCTAATTAACGAGTTAAATATAATAAATAATTTTAATTAAATTTTAAGACTCAAAATAAAACACCATTAAGCACCTCTTGTGAATAGTTCATAGCAGTAAACCCTAGTCGTAGGATTTTGGGGTTATAGGCAGCCACATTTTTTTTTTGTCTTTTAATTTTATAATTAAAAAATTAGGAATTAAGTTAACTCGTTTGAACAACTTAGTTTTTAAACAACGTATTTATTAATTTTTGAAAAAAGAAAATCGTTCACTAACGATAATCTTGTTTCGCTTATTTTATTTTAAATCAACGATTTTATCATTTATCAATCAGTATTATAATTGATTTGTAATATTTAAAAAGAGTAATTTTACAATTTTGTATTCAGCTGCGTTATTTAGCATCACTAAATAGAAAAATTTTAAAAATATGTTTTTTATTATGTTGTTTATTTTGTTACTGGTTTTTTAAATCTTTTTTAATCATAATTTAACACACTTTTGATTCATCTAATCGAAATTATTTAGGAAAACAAATATTTAGCTAAAATAAATAAATATAATTATTTTTGTTAGTAAATTTTTTTAAATGTTTTGAGTGTTTTATTATTATTATTTTTAATTTCTCTCGCCAATTTTTTTGCAAAAATAAAAAAAAGTAAAAAGTAATAATCTTAAAATTTGTCCCATAGGCTAAGCCCCTGTTTGGTTTTTCAAAAAAATTAGTTTGTTTTTTGTAAAAAAATTAGCTTTTAAGCCTAATGTTTAGTTTCTCAAAAAAATTAACTATTTTTTTCATCTCTTAATTTAAAAGAAAAAACCTATACAGATTTTAAACACTTTAATTTTTTTTGAACTAAAATTACTATAATACTTTTAATTAAAAAGTCAAATCTCTTCACACAAAAAATTGTGCTAATATTTTAAATACTATAATTTAAAAATAAAAAATAAGTGTATATTAGATATTTTAATAAAAAATAAAAAATAAAAAAATTTATACAAAAAATTATCCTAAATACCATAACTTTTATTTATTTATTTTTTTTCTTAGCCTGTGTTTGTATTAGTTTTTTTTTTAGTAATTTTTAGATTTTTTTGGCTTTTTGGTGTTAAACCATAGCTTTTTTTGTGAGAGAAAAAGTGAAAAAAAATTTAACTTTTTTGTAAAAACTCAAATAAAGTGATTTTTTTTAATAAAAAAAATAAAAAAATTTAACTTAAAAATTAAGCCAAACACAAGCTAAAAAAGCTAAATATCATAAAAACTAACATTTTACTCCTCCAGGCCCTATTGCTCTATTTCCAAAACAAATGGATTTCCATTTCCAAACAGTACCTAAACATTGGTGAAATTCTTAGAGAAGGTTCCCAGTCGATTGAACACAACTACCCCCTCCGATCTCAATTCAGTTCTCTCTCTCTCTCTCTCTCTCTCTCTCTCTCTCTATATATATA
>JAOTRH010460574.1:0-28643 GCA_034768845.1 Heliamphora exappendiculata | reverse complement strand
GGTTTAAATAGTATTTAAATTGTCACACCCCAAAACCCAGATCATGCGAACAACCCAAAAAATACTCATTTTGAAATACCAAGATCCATCAAAATCACTTTAGCCCAAACAGATCCAAGAACGAATATTAAAGTAAACTTAAAATTTTTTAAAAAACGCACTTCTAAGGATTTATTTTAAGTAAAAGGAGAACCCAAAAGAATAAGGTTAATATCTCTCGGAGCTAAGGTTTAAAAACAAAAGAATCTAAATTTTAAGAAAACTGCTCAGATCGCTCGATCGGTCAAAAGACCGCTCAAGTTGTTCTCGCCTGCATACTACTTTTCCACCACTATAAAAACAACCGAGAGATTATTTTGACCGCTCGATATACCACTCAAGCAATCCATCTAGCGGTTTGGCTCTGGATCACTTTTCAAAATTTAACTTTTTTAAAAACTACCAAGTCTAACAAGCCAAATTAAAACAAAGTTCAAACCATCATCGAGGCACAAGAATTTATATTAAATATAAAACCAACCAAAAAACATTTCATACAACTATGAAACTTAACACAACTAACCCAAGGTTCCTCTCGTCATTAAGCAAACATACATGCATCGGCACCACGACTGTGAGACCTTGGCCCATTTTAATTTTTGCAACGCTTCGATGTGTTGTTTATTGTTTTTACAATAGCATGTTTATGTACATTTTATGCATGTTCGAGCTTAGAAATGCATGTTGGGTTGGATACTGGGACCGTTGAGAGTTGTGGTGTGAGGTAAAAAAAAAAGATATTTTTGTGACCTATAAATATCTAGCCATAGAAATTTTAGTAGAGATATTTTCTTTTGGAAAGCTTGGAGGCTAAGTTTTCTTTTCCAAACAAAAACCTCTGCTTTCTATCTAGATTTTCTTGGGGCCTGGGCTTTATTTTTGGCAATCGGGTAGCGGATCCTTACTATCGGCAACGAGGGATACGCGTTCATCCGGATGAAATTTCATTTCAACGAAGTTCATTTTTCACGAAGTTCGAGGCATCGAGTTTTTAACTCAACAAGATAGGATCCTAGACTATCTTGTCTTTAAAGAGTGTTACGTGTAATTATATGTGTTTTTACCGTTTAAAAATACATGAAAAGTTGGTTTATGTTTCAAAAAATTGGATTTTGGTTCAAAATCGCTTTTGGGTTGATTTTGGTTGGAGAAAAATGGGTTTGAGGCTTTTCTTCCAGTGTATCTTTGTTATTTTGGATTTGTGTATGTCCATGGGTTGAAAAATGTGTGTTTGGCTGGTTTAATTTGGAGTTGAGAAGTTGTTTCCGTAGTTAGGGTTTGATTTTCACCATCGCCAGTAGCTTGTTCTGAAATTTGAGAATTTGGGATTTTTGTGTCGACACCTTTTTTCTGTTAGTGTCGACCATTTTTTCTTTCTGTGGTGTTGAGCACGCTTTAGTGGCTGTTATGTTGAACTCTCTATTCTTTTGTGTCGACACCCTTTTCTGTTTGTGCCGACACCTTTTGTTGTTGGTGTTGACACAATTTTCTTCTGTTGGTGTTGAGTATTCTGTTGTTGTTTGTGTCGACACCTCCGCTGTTTTTGTCGACACCTCCGCTGTTTTTGTTGACACATTTTTTGTTTATGTCGACACCTCCACTGTTTGTGTTGACACATTTTCTGTTTGTGTCGACACCTCCCGCTATTTGTGTTGACATCTTTTCTGTTGGTGTTGACCCTTTTCTTCCTTTGTGTGAGAAGAAGAGTTTTGAGATTGGGGTGAGTTCTTAGATCCCGTCGGTTCCTAGAATGTGATGTTTGCCCGTGGTTTTCAAATGATGGTTTGAAAAAGAAGTTTTTATGAAAACTTTGGAAAATGTGTTTCCTTTTGGAGGTTTAGAGCTAACCCTTGGGGTTGAGTCTCAACTTTAAAAACGTTTGATGGATGTGTGTTTTTACATGTTAGTTGATCTCTATGGTGATGGATTGGATCTCTTTTTATGTACATGTGTTGTAAAACTGTTTTGCGGATTTTGAAATAATTTTTCATAGATGTACCGTGACAGTAGGTATGTAGATTTGGGCTTCTATTGCTCCTTGGTAGAAGTCTAAAAACGTACGCAGAGTAGGTTCTTTGTAACTTCGGGTTAATCCCCGTAAATTAGGCCAATTGCCTTCGTGAATGGCGCCGGTTGCCTCCGTGAATGGCGTCGATTGCCTCCGTTAATAGCGTCGTTGTGGTGACTCCGTATAGAACATGTCATTACCTAGCAGGCCTTCAGTGGTGACTAGGGTAATGGACAGGAGTCTATAGTTGTTACCTTTGTCTGTGTGGCAGAGTCGGTACATAGAATTTCATTTCATCTTATTTTCCTCGGCTGTGTATTCTGAGTGAAAAAATACTATTTTATTACTACTTTTCCATAACTGTGGAATGATATCTATGAGGATGATATGCATGGTTTTAAGGATGAAAAACTTGTGATTTTTTAGAGAAAAACCTTTTTGGCTCCTCTGGTTGAATCTTTATGCTTATGATTGCATAACCTGCTTTATAGTTTTATAGTCTGTTTCTATTGGGCTTCGGCTCACGGTGTGAAATTTTGTTGTAAAATCTTTTTTAAGTAAACGTGATCCTGTAGGTTGACCTTGAGGTGCCCTGAGGTGGCTATTGACAAGACGCTTCTATTTTGTATTTGTTAGGTTGTTATACCTTTCTGTGTATGTTTTATGCTGGGTTATAACATGTTATAATGCATATGTTTTTCTTATGGCCGTAGGCCGATGTATGCACGTTTTACGCTTTCGAGCGAACTGTGGGTTGATTGTTATTTTCGGTAATTTCTTACTATATTTTTCGTTGGTTGGTGCAACAGTTTACAAACGGGGTTACCAAATGATTTATGTTTCATTCAAACTCTTGTGATTCGAGGAAGATTTTGAAACGGCCTAAACTTCTTTTAAAAAGAAATTTTTTTATTATCCAAAACATGTATTTTGTTTTTTTTAAAGGCTCGGCTTGTGGGACTGTAATTGTAGCTTTTGGGCTACTCTTTTAAATTAAACAAACCCTCGGTAGTATGTTTTTACAAAGGTTTTAGCCTCGTTTGGGCTTTATGCTTTTTATCCGTTTGTCTGGGCAATTTTGGTGGTTGTACGCCTCAAGCCACAAGATCTTTTTTGCCTTAAAGATTTTAAATTTCACAACGTGAGTCGAAACCTAATAGGAAAAGAATTGCATGAATTAAAAACATAACATACAATTATGAATTATATGAACAACTAGACTACATAAGTCTCAAAATGGTTTTTCATTCTTAAAACCACAAGTTTTCATATAATTTCATAACGTCCAACAGTTTACTAAACATAAACACCACGTTATTTTTCAACCAGGTTTTCACAACCCACAATGATCCCAATGTACCAACTTTGTCGCATTGGGGACAAAGGTAACAACTATAAACTCTCACCCATTAAGCTAGGTTCGAGGCATCCAATGACCAGCTAGGTAATGAAAAGTTCTATACGAAACTACAACAACAAACGTCTCCCAATGGGAAAACCACTTCATTTACGGTGATTAACTCGAAAGAACGAAATACTTACGCAAAATTTTTGAACTTTCACCAAGAAGCTATAGCGGCCTAAGTATACACACATTATTACGGTACATCTATCGAATCTTTAAAAAGGTATATGGCACAACTGTCTACATGTTTGTACTTACACAACTATATACATAACGTCCAAAAACATAGAGCTACGTTGTCTATATAACCATGGAGACCAACCAACATTTTGCCCTCACCTTAACGGAAAAACATTAATTTTATTTTATTTATTTATAATATTTCTATTTTCCCTCACTTTCATAACATGCTTTCATTACTCTCTCTCTCTCTCTCTCTCTCAAATTATTTTTTTTCTCCATCTGAATATTCAAACCAGCCTCAATTACAGAGATGGGGAAGGCAACACCGTGATGTTCCATACTTTTCGTTTAGTTTCTTAATATTATTTTATGATCGAATTCATTCATTATGTATAGTTCGTCGAGTTTGTTATTTATGTAAAAAAATTTACGTTGATCCGATACCTATAACTATGTGATTGAATAATATTTTACTATTTTACCCTTATAATTAAACTAAATTTCTTTAATTAATTAATTAATCAATCAAAAAGAAAAAGAACAATCTGAAGCAGCGTCTCTTCTCATAGGCTTCTCCCCCTGTAGCGTCTTTTTACCCTTATCGGCGTCTCTTCTCCCCTTTCGTCGCCATCTCCTCCGTTGAGGTTTTCGACATTGCCTAATCAAGCGTCTCTTCTCCCTCACCGGCTCTAAATGGGAGAACTTGCTTCCCACCCTTCCATTACTCTCTCTCTCTCTCTCTCTCTAGATTCAAGCCTTGTACCTCCTCTTGTGTACGCTGTTCTTGGAAGCACCAGGGGTCTTGCAGTAGGACCTGTGTCCATAACTTCTCTGATATTGGGATCAATGCCATTACACACAACAAAACGTAGAGGGCCAATTAAGGCTCAGTTCTTCTTCTTCTTCTTCTTCTTTTCTCTCTCTCTCTCTCTCTCTCTTTCTCTTTCACACACACACACACAACACTATATAAATCACTTTCCCTCTCCAGAATGATTCAGTAGGGATATCAATGTGCTCGTGAAGGGTAATTTGGGCCTTATTTGTTTATTGATCTTTAAAGATCAATTTATGAAATTATAAGTAAAGGATATGAATAAGAAGCCTAACTGATAAAATCATTATTTGCATGTTTGAAATTTCTTCATTATAGATCAATTTATTTAATTGAGTGGCTATGTGCAAATTCACCCTGACTAGAAAATAATCACTTAATTTCTTATGATTTATTAACAAAATTAAATGTACCGTTAATATCAATTAACACTACTTGTAAATGGAACTTAGGCTCTATTTGATTTAACAATTTAATTAGTAGCTTTTTTAAAATTTTTATGAACTTTTTAAATATTTTGAATTAGTTTTCTTTTACTTTCTTGATTCATCGTTATAAACCAAATTTAAAAATATAGTCATTTTGAATTTTTTTTTTAAAAATTTGCTAAAAACAAAAAAAACCACATTAAATTCTTAAAGTGGCTTTTTCGTCTTATATTTGGTTCAGTTTTAGCATTTTTGATTCGAGGTTTCTACCCAGTGTGACCGCTCGAGCGGAGGGTAAACCGCTCGAGAGAACAGTTGGCAGTGAGTTCGGGGAGTGGGGGCTGCTTGAGCGGTGGGAAGTCCACTCGAGAGGACTGTCGGCAACCAGATTTTAAAAGTCACGTTTTGACTCTTTTTCTCTCATTCCTTTCATTTTTCTCTCTCCCTCTCTAAAATAGAAGTGAGAGCTAGGGTTTAGATTTAGAGGGTTATTAGAACTTTCTTGGCTTCTCTTAGTGAGATCTCTCACATCCATGTTGGTTATTTACCTGTTGGAGGCTCGAGCTAGACATTGGAGGCTTCATTCTTGCCTTTCGATTGGATATTCTCACGGTTGGAGCTTGTTTGGAGGCTTCATTCTCGCCTTTCGGTTGAATATTCTTGCGGTTGGGCCTCTTTCTTATAGATCTAGCATCTCAAAAGTAAGATCTATAATTATCCTTCAATATTTATATGATATGCATTGCATTTTTAATTTTATAAATATAAAAGCATGAAAATAACATTTTCAAAACCCTAAATTAGGATTTGATGTTAATGAATGATAAATCTTAGATTTACGGACGATTTAACATGATTATATTTTTACGTTGTCATTGGATACGATTGAATTTGAAAAGTAATGGGCTAGGGTTTGAATTTGAGTTAAAACTACGAAAAGTGAAATTTTAGGGTTAAGGGACCCTTATGTTAAAATTGATGTAATTATTGATTAAATTGAGAGTTGTAATAATCTATTGCATATATATTCCATGAGTTTCTGTGGTACATAACAATATCGGGTGTTAAGATTGGAGGTTTTGGTGTAAAATCAGAAAAACACTATGTGGTGGTTGGGTTTCGAACCGTAGCGACATGGGTTTGGCAAGAGGAACCATTGTGGGTTGAACTCGTGCATGTGTAACGTGATTTGATAATTTAAACGGATCGATTTTGAGATCCAAGGATCGTTTAAGTTTGGGCACAAGTTTTTCCACGGTAAAAGACTAAAAAACTATGCAGATTGAATTCTCTACCCGTCGACTAGCAACTGGGAAAGGATGTTAGTTGTAGCGGGGTATAGAACATACCATTACTTCACGAGCCTCACGTAGCTTGGTTAGTAGTAACGCGGTGTGGGTTTATACACTCGTCTGGCGTCGATTTCTATGTTTTAAATCACGAGTTGTTAGAATATGAGAAAATGTTGATAACGTGTGCGTGTGTGTGTGTGTTATGGAGGATTGTGCCTTTGGAAAAATAAAATGGTATGATGAACTCTAATTGGATAGAATGGTTAAGTTATGGAATATTGGAAGACTTGGGGTTGAATGGGAAGTGATGGGATTATGGGTTAAAACGGTTAGTATGAGTAAAACCTTTGTTTGAAAACTCAACTATGTGTTGGGAGATTTGATTTAGGATAAATGGTTTGATTTTGAATAAACTTATATGTTGCATCCTGCATAACCACCTTCATATGTCATGCATGTGTTCATTGTTAATTCTTTTCCTACGAGTTTCGGCTTATGTTGTTTAACAATATTTTAGGTGATAGCAAAAACAAAATTTTGGAGTAATATGATGGTCGTTGGACCCTTTTGACTAACTGATAGAATTACACTTGCTTTGATAGCATATTTTTGAAAAATACAATTGTAAAGATGAAATTCTTGTTTTCTTTTGGAGTACTTGGATTATTGTAATCTTGATTAGAACACTCGTGTTGTAAGGCCGACCCTAAGGTCGCATATTCATGTTATGTATGCATGTGAGGACATTTCGTTCGTTCGAAGAGTTGAAAGTCTTAATTTTTAAAAGATATATCTCGATATTGAAGTTTGATTTTGGGCTCTTGGGTTGAAGGGTGGTTATTTTACTCTCAAATGCATGTTTTACTTCTCAAGTTCGCCCATCAAAAATCATGTTAATTGGATGAGAAAAATGGGTGATTTTCTAGTACTTAGAAAAGTTCTTAGACTTTTGGGTAGTGAACTCTCGGATGCCCCACCACTCGAGTGGTGAGGAGTCCGCTGAAGCGAACTCCGCTAGGTGGCATTTTATTAAAAAAAATTTCAGAATGGAATTTTTCTTAAATATTTTTGGGGTAGAAATTAACTGTTTTTAAGGGTTATTTACAAAAAAAATGATTTTCTTTATCTGTATATTTTTCTAATTTTACTTGGGTGTTAGTATTTCAAAATTGGGGCGTTACACCTTCCCATTGGGCACCATTTGTTGGTTATGGCACAAGCTGACAGGTTTGGTAAGGTTAAATTGGTAAATTTGTAATTATTGTTAACGAGTACAACGATTTCACCTTGTGGTGGCAAAAGGTGAAGAATATTTTGACGCACGAGGGACTGATCAAAGACTCAAGCAGATGTCAAAAAAATAAAAAATGATAAAGGCTGTAGAGTGGGAAGAGATGCGAAACTTGGCTAACAATAGGATTCATTTGTATCTCAGCAATAGCACGCTTCAGAAAGTCATCAACGAAAGCGATCTGGCAAAACTTTTGGCTAAGTTAGAGAGCAGGTACAAGTCAAATATATTAATGAATCGATTGTCTTTAAAAAAATAGTTATATGCGCTTCAGATGATTGAAGAACCAAACTTTATGGAGCATTTGGACTAGTTCAACAGGATACTAACGGAATTGGATTCTATTGGCGCAAATATCAAAGATAAGGAAAAAGCAATTCTCTTGTTAGTTTCTTTACCTTCATCATACGAGCATCTAAGGACTACACTAATGTTTGAAAAAGATACTATTTAGCTTAGATGAGGTTGTTGCTGCTCTTATATTGTCACGCCCCAAAATTTGGGGTCACGTGAAAATCCATCAAACACCAGTTTTATGAAAAATATAGGTTTTCATACATTTAAATCCGCCTGTTGAAACTAATGTAATACCCAACAAAAGAATCTCTCATAAATAAATAACATACAGATCCAACATGCATATAATATATCGCCTTATAGTATACAAAATCTACCTTCAGGAACAGGCATACCGAAAAGGAAAAACTATAAAAATCTTTCACCACCGCGGGCACCACCAGAGCTACTCCTCATGCACATCATCACCTGAAAATGATTTTACAAAAAATCCCACTCGTGAGCCGAAGCCTAATAGAAACAAACTATAAAGCCGTAAAGTAGAAAATATGCAATCATAGAGGATGGGAGCTAAACTCAACCACCGAACCCAAAACGGTTTTCTACAAACCCCAAGTTTTCCTATCAGACTACACAAGTCTCTCAAAACGGTTTTATTTCATAAAACCCATGTTTTCATCCTTCAAACCAGGTATTGCAACAAATGCAAATGATCAACCACGGTTAAGGAAAAACAGTAATCAAAACATTGTTCCCTCGCGGAATGTACCATTGCGGAAAAAATAATTTAATCCTATGTACCGACTCCGTCACAAGGGGACAGAGGTAACAACTATAGATCCATGTCCATTATCTAAACCCCATGCCTCATGGGACCGGATAGATAATCACAAGTTCTATACGGAGCACCACGACATAAAAGTTGACTTTACGGACTTAATACCGATGGACAAAAGCACCAACCACCTTCTTTACAGGAACTACCCCGAAGGATAAAGGCACCGATACTGCGCACGTTTCTGGACTTCCACCGAGGATAACTCGTGCCAAATACCCGTCATCCCGGCACATCTAGATAATCATTCTCAAAATCGGACCATTTCACAAGTATACATTATACATGTATATATAGATCCATCCATCAACATGGAGATCAAACAAAATATTTTTTAAAAATATTTTTTCTCGTTTTCAACGAAACGTTACCAAAACTGAGACTCAACCCCAAAGGTTAGCTCCAAACCTCCAAAACATTATTTTTCAAGATTTTTCATAAAATCACCATTTTCCACCGTTTTAAAAAACACAATTTGAAAACCCCACATCCACAAGTTCAACATCATGTATTAAATCAAGAAAAGCGAAAAACATGCTTTTATCCGAGCAAACAAGGTTTGAACGCAAAACATGATATATAAGCATTTCAACCGGAGAAAAAGCATACAACTACATGTAGCGTAAATGGCCAACCGTCACTATCACGTCCCGACACCCGAGTCACGTGAAACACCCATAAACATACTCCCAAGGAACAAGAAATTTGATAAAAAGTTCCACAAAGGATGACAAACAACCTTTCCCAAGCATTTAGCCAAAAACGGATGGAAAACGATTTAAAAATCTTGACATACCTTCACTCTTTTGGTTATAACATTTTCTACAAAAAAGAATTTTAACGTGAGAGAGGTGCCATTGGAAATAGGACTTTCAGGGCTTCGATTTGAGTATAATAACGACCCAATTCTGAGTCCGAATGAGGGAGATAACATCAAAACAAAATGGCTCTGTGCAGCTAGTCTGCTCGAGCGGACATCGGGCGCTCGAGCGAGCTACCACCCGAGAAAAATCCAGAATTTTCTGTTCTTAGTGTTCTAAGTCCCCAAACTCTCAAACACTCATTAACCATCATTTCAACCACAATCTAAAGCCCCCAAACACCTTTTTAACACCCTCGGATATATCCAAACCCAAAACTACCATAGAACCTCGAAAGGAACATTTCAAATACTGATTTCATACAACTGAAATCAACTCAAACGCCTTTTTAAACCCAAAATCTGGTTTAACAAAACATAAATCAGTTGTCCATGCATTTTTAACCGGTCAAAATACCTATAATTGCAGATAGTACCCTTTAACAACAGTAGAGTTTAGAATCCTACCTCGTTGAGCTAAAAGCTTGACGCCTCGATTTACGTGAAAAAATAAACTTCATCGGAATAAAATTCTGTCCGGATGAAAGCGTAGACCACGATGCTGATACTAAGAATCTGCTATTTGATTGTTGAAAACTGAACCCCGGGACCCCAAGAAGTTAGAGAGAAGGCAGAAAGAAAAATGAGGAAACTTAGGAGTTAAGTTTTGAAAATATCTTTTGAAAATTACTAACTCCAAATATTTATAGGCCTCCAAAATATCTTTTCTTTTTGAATTTTTGAAATTCGTACCGCAATTTCTCGCAGCCTCAGGACCAACTCCGCAAAATCTCAGAACTCGAACTTGCGTCAAAACCATATTTTTGTAGAATCTCGCGCCAGGTCTCCATTGCTCGAGCACCCAACCACCGCTCGAGCGGACCCCTGCCGACATACTCCTCTGCCAAACCATCGCTTGAGAGGACAACCACCGCTCGAGCGGTCAACGCTGGGAGAAAAACTTAACAGAAGAAGCAAGATCAAACTTAAATTCTTACTTCCGTGAACACTTAGATCATTTCCCAAAAAAGAAACGGGTCAGGATCTCTCAACTCTCCCCCTCTTAAAGGAATTTCATCCGCAAAATTCAACACTGCAATAACACTGTAACTCAAGCCAAACACTGTCCCGCAACTATCAATAATCTTTGATGCAAACCCAGCAATACTGCACAACAGCAGAAATGTCCCTGCAACTGAAATCCCAAACCTGTCGTTACACAAGGAAAACACGACTCTGCTTGCACGGGCAAGTTCCACTGATACTACTGTCATCTAGGAAACATCCATAAACATTGGATCAAGATCCAACTTGTGCTGCCAAACCCCAACACAGAACTCTCGCCGAACTCAAACCACTCCGGCGACAAACGCATCATACGAGATCAATCCACCATGTACTTGATCTCAAACATGCTCTATGCTCGACCACAGAGACTATCACCCGCGTCCTGATTGCCACATACTTGCTTAATCACACATCACAATACACACCAAGGACTATCTCCACAAGTCCAAACACACGACGTCAGACTCCGACATCGGTCACAAGAAGTCGCAAACTCCACACCCAAACTTTGCCCAAGTTCTGACGATCACCAGACGACCGCATACTTTGATACCACGTCATCACCCTATCGACGCCAACATCTTCGTCACTGAAGCTGTCATGATGCCGATCCACGAGTAACAACACAATGCTCGACTCCAGAGAGAAGCTTGCTTGACTCCAAAGAGAAGCATACTTACTCACCTGGACATCAAAGAACACATCTCAGCCAACCCTCAAGCCGTCATTCCCAATCTGATCTTTCATCACAAGCTAGTATTCTCACCTAGGAGGAACATTAGGTGGTACACCATTGCCCTAGACAAGGTCCCACACAATCCAAAATCGACCTAGCATCACAGCCACAAGGTCACCTGACTTCAGCAAGTCACCTGACTCCAGCGAGTCACTTGACCAAACACGTCACGAAAACAGAATATCTCATAGGTATCCAATAACCTATATCAATCAAATTATAACTCCCGTGCAATAGCACGTCACTTCACATTACTGCACAATTTAACGTCTCACCATCAGATCACTAATACCAAGGCTACAGACCAATCTCAAATTAAACACGATCTCCGTCATCTGTCAAAGCAAACACGATGACGGTCATCTGACAAGGCAAACATGATGATCAACATCCAACATCAACCCCTTGAGTCCCTAGACTCGTTTGTTGAGTAACCAACCCAGACTTGCCTCTTACATTTAGCAAATCCCTCGTATGTAGAACTCATCACGGTACTTCTGTTCCCAACCAAACAATCGCGTCAGTCTGAACAGGCCATGCCAACCAAGGCTTCTCCAACCTCTTACTCTCGGGACCACCATCTATACAAACAACCGTTATGCCAAAGCACAACACTTACCACAGTCGATAGCCACTCATCGACTCCAAGAACTCTACACAGTTCCAAGTCCTCAAACAGAGCAAAAGGTTAGACTCACAAAAGTCTACCAGAAATCCACCATACGCATATCACAGCTGCACTGTTCTAACAAGATTCCCACTCTATCATGAGCGAGAAGCACAACCATACACACACGCAACGGTTAACGATCCTCAACGATCACTACAAAGGAACTCTATGCATCGACACCGACGCCTTTATCAACTAACATCCCTAGTCTAACAACTCGACCTCACAGGGAACACAACCCTATGGGTTCAACCATCCATTAAAACCATACTAATTAGGTTTCCACAACCTATCAGATGTGCCACACTCATACGTACTTTTTTACGGTCTTTCACCGCGAGAAATACCAACCCCATCATGCGATTCCTTACGGTTTTTAACCACGGGAGCAATCGAATCCCAAGTCACACACAGATGTTTAACACCCAAAAAGCATGAAGAACACGTCTTTCAATCACCCAATCTTGGCGATACACGTCTCTGAGTCACAACTTCAAGGGTCACAACACGGATACAAATTCACTGAGATTCCATAGTCTCAGGACACAACTAAAACCTGAACCAATCCAAACCTGGCATCTCTGTCCACCCGAGATGAAACAACTCGCAAACAACACGCACCAGACAATCGTTTACAAGAACTCTCTCTCTCTCTTTCCATCCAAAGAAAAAAAAAGCCAACAAGAAACCATGGCCAAACCTCAGCATACTGCCGGCGTACTCCCAGTACTCCTCAACACTTAGCCTCTAAAGAACTCTGAAAGTCCTACCTCGAGGCCACATCGACTACAGTCACACAGCTGCCGTCAATTCCGATCACAATACTCAGATCATCAGCTACACCAAAATCTCGACTCTTTGGAGTCATTAGCACACACGCGAACATTATCCATCCGCATACCTGGTACAACTCATACCATTGCGCCCAAAACCTCACTTCAGAAGGTGGCGTTACACAACTTAACTCCTGCTAGGCACACCACGATCACGTCACGGTCTCTCCGAGTAAGGGAAACCCGATCCAAAGACCCCTCATCCAGAGTTACTAATAACTCCCACAACCATGCCGACACCTTCTGCACTTTCGCTCTCAAAACACACCTCGACCACATGCATCGTACCCTACGATTTCTCACCTATCATCCCAGGCTAGCCAAATCACACGGTATACTGCTGAACCTAATTACTCCACACTTTGTTTTCATGGGCGAACAACGTACCCATCTCTGAACCTAAGGTAGAACACAAATAACTTTCGGGCATATCACACTTGGGATACATCTTCTCAACACTAAGCCAACCACACTGTCAAACTTGTCGACGATCCTTTCGAACCTCATGCAGCCGGCATGGTTCCCAAACACGATCTCCTAATCACTAGGATCTCGACCAAACCCCGAACCTGCATTCCCGGAGGAATCTCATGTAACTGATACTCGTCGCGGGAATCCCTACACATTCCCATACAGCTTCAACCCATGCTCTTCCCAGCATATCTACAACCCATACTCATTCCCACTTCATTGGGCTCACTCACTCGGAACTCAATGTTCAAACCTCAAAGAGGTATACAACGTCCAAGGTCATCAGAACTACTCTGACTACCAACAACATCCTGACTACCAGGGGATATCTTCAGAATCACTCACGTTTTGCTATCTCTACAGACACCCGGCTAAGGATTACTACTCTCCCATCCACCATGTTCCCATCCATACTTCATCATGAGTACACGACTTATGACATAGCATTGCTCACGACGTACCTAATCCATCACACGGCCGGGACAACGTGCACCAAAAGGCTATCCTTACATGATATATAAGAATTTTAACTGAAAAAAAGCATATAACTGCATGTAGCGTAAATGACCAACCGTCACTGTTATGTTTCGACACCCGAGTCACGTGAAACACCCACAAACAAACTCCTAAGGAACAAGAAATTTGATAAAAAGTTCCACGCAGGATGAAAAACAACTTTTCCCAAGCATTTGGCCAAAAATGGATGAAAAATGGTTTGAAAATCTTGACATACCTCCACTCTTTTGGTCATAACGATTTCTACAAACAGAATTTTTTGGTGAGAGAGGTGCCATTGGAAAGAGGACTTTCGGGGCTTCGATTTAAGTACAAGAACGACCCAATTTCGAGTCCGGATGAGGGAGATAACTTCAAAATAAAATGGCCATGCGCAGCTAGTCTGCTTGAGCGGACATCGGGCACTCGAGCGAGCTACCACCCAAGAAAAATCTAGAATTTTCTGTTCTTGGTGTTCTAAATCCCCAAACTCTCAAACACTCATTAACCATCTTCTCAACCACAAATTAAAGCCTCCAACCACCTTTTTAACACCCTCGAATATATCCAAACCCAAAACTACCATAGAACCTCGAAAGGAACATTTCAAAACCCGATTTCATCCAACCGAAATCAACTCAAACGCCTTTTTAAACCTAAAAGCCGATTCAACGAAACATAAATCAGTTATCCATGCATTTTTAACCGGGCAAAATACCTACAATTGCACGTAGTACCCTTTAACAATAGTAGAGTATAGAATTCTATCTCGTTGAGCTAAAAGCTCGACGTCTCGATCTACGTGCAAAAATAAGCTTTATTAGAATAAAATTCTGTCTAGATGAAAGCATAGACCACGATGCCGATACTAAGAATCTACTGTCAGATCGTCGAAAACTGAACCCCGGGCCCTCGAGAAGTTAAGGAGAAGGCAGAGAGAAAAATGAGAAAACTTAAGAGTTAAGTTTTGAAAATATCTTTTGAAAATATCTAACTCCAGGTATTTATAGGCCTCCAAAATATCTTTTTTTTTTTAAATTTTAAAATTCGCACCGTAACTTCCCACAGCTTTCGGGACCAACCCCACAAATTCTCAGAACCCGAACATGCTTCAAAATCACATTTTTGTAGAATCTCGCGCTAGGCCTCCACTGCTCGAGCGCTCAACCACCCCTCGAGCGGACCCCTGCCGACATACTCCTCTGCCATACCATTGCTCGAGAAAACAACCTCTGCTCGAGCGGTCACCATACAGACCCACTCTTTGTCACCAACCCACTCGAGCGCACACATGCCGCTCGAGCGGTCAACGTTGGGAGAAAAACTGAATAGAAGAAGCAAGATCAAACTTAAATTCTTACTCCCGTGAACACTTAGATCATTTCGTAAAAAAGAAACGGGTCAGGGACTCACACAAATCATATGAGATGTTAAAGAAGAAGGAAAGTCACAGATCATTGGGAGAAGGGATCATGATTGCATCAGGTAGTGAAGAAGTTAGATGCAGGGCAACAGTGAGGCAGATGGGGTCCAAGAAGAAAGGTCCTTCCAAGTCAAGAGGTTACAAAGTAACATGCTACTATTGTGACAAGAAAGGTAATTTGAAGAGGACAAAGGGAAAGAACAATCATCAGAGACTATGGTTGGCTCCACCCATATGGAATTAGATGTGCTCACAGTTGCTTCAGGAACAGGAGAATCACATTGAATATTAGATTCTAGATGCTCATTCCATATGTGTGCAGTCAGAGAATATTTTGATATGTATCAGTCATGCAATAGGGGTACTATCAAAATGCCTAACAATGAGGTGAGCAAAGTTTTTGGTATAGGGACAGTGAGATTTTGCATATCAGATGGGACTGTTTTGATTTTGACTGGGATTAGACATGTGCCGAATCTAAGGAAGAATTTTATTTTTTTAGGGATATTAGATTTGAAAGGCTGCAGATTCTCGTCTAGAGGTGGAGCTCCTTGGGTTTCAAAGAAAAATAGGGATGTATTGCAGGGACATATGATTGACAACCTATACGGGCACATAGAGAGCGTTAGGACAGGTGGAGATATTGTTAAAATCAAAAGAGTAGTTAATCAGTGTGTAAAAGCGCCGATCTAATCTACCGAAGTGCTCTAAGTTACGCCTCAATTTTATATTTATTAATATATTTTATTAGTATTTTGTGTTAGTATCAAATGTGGCAAGATAGTGGAGAATCGAGCTTAAAATGGGTCAAAAGATATTAAAGGTCAATAATTCCAATGTGGAAACTAAATGGTCAAAACAGTATTATTCTGGTTACATCTCGGGACCCAAAGACCTAGCATCATGAGATTCAAGAGTGATGATTTATATATATAGCTCAGCGTGCAAGGAAGTTGGTAAAAAAGTTCAACGGAAAAGGAAACAATGTTTCAAAAGAAGTTCAATAAAAAAACATGCAAAAATCGTGTGAAGAAAACTGACATACCATCACCATTTTAGTCATAACTTTTTCTACAAAAGGAATTTTGATATGAGAGTAGAACCATTGAAAAGTATACTTCTAGGGCTTCAATTTAATACAAGAATGACCCTATTTTTATGCTGGATTAAAGTTGGAACAATAAAGTAGTTACGATTCTATGAAATTCTGTCCTTACGGAAATACAGACGTCCAAATGAATTTGACCATAATGATTTCCATTCGGATGAAAATACGGACATCTAAACATCTACTTGGAAATTGCAATCTATGTGGTGTGGATCAGCTCTTATATAAAGGTGGCATGGGATAACTTTAAATCCATTTGATATTGATCAAAAAAGATTTTGGAAGCAAGTATGGAAGCTTGAGAAGTAACAAAAAGTTGAAGACCGAGGCCTGAGAAGATGTTCTTCGTGGATTCAAGCCGCAACATGAGTAGATAAACTTCTTTTGTTGGAGGCAAACTACCAAGATCATTAATTTGAATACAATTTTTTGAATAAAAAAAACTAAATGGGCAATTGCCGAAACATGATCCAGATTAAAAACTTTTGATGTCGAACGATCAAAATAAAACTCGTGCCACCACAGTTAATTTTAGATGAATACCTTTCGGTCGTTTCTTCAACTACGAATTTTGACTTTTCGAGCTGAAGCTTCGAACAAACCTTCTACTGTAGTCCCGATACGATTCCAAATGTAGTGTGGGCTGTGATCCTTCGAGAACTGGTATCGGCAGAACCTGATCAATCTTAGTCTTGAAAGACAACTATTGAAATTGGCTCATCCTACGCACATATTTATAGGTTACAGTAAGGACCTATAGAGTAATTATGACATAGACTACTAGTGTGACTCAAATACCTTTTTAGCAGTTTCTGCAATTATGCAAACCACTCAGCAGTTTCTACAATTATAAAGACTTTGTAACAGTTTTTACAATTTTCATAAAATACTAAATTACAGTTCATACCACTAAAGAACTATAACTGCACTTCTAGCCAAAATCTCACGACCAATTGCATTATGCTCCTATTATTAAATGCTTAACTCATATTCCCACGTTAAGATTTTCGATATCCGCTAATTAAATCAAATTACTGACAATTTAATTTAATCAACATCTTTGAAATTCTTTAAGCCCTTCCGCTTAACTTATTTGATTGCCGGTTAATTAAATTCATCTATAGGGTTTGGCCGTCAAAACTTATAAGCTTCATTAAAGAGGTATCGTCAATCCTGAACAATCGGAATGTGAATTCCATTAATAATTAATATTGACCATATAATTAATACCACTATCCAACTCACCGGGACTATTGGCCCATAAAAGATCGTACTGTCTAATGAATCAAAACAACGAATATTAAATATACGCAAATAATAATTATTTCGGGATTAGGATTATAAGTAATCATAATAGCCTTGTGGTGTAAATTAATTTATATAATCAGTATAAAATTAATTATCCCAATGTGGTCTTGTTTAATACACACAAAGTGTACTAGCATAGAGAGTCGGAACAATTGATTTTGGATAAACTTATATGTTGCATCCCGCATAATCACCTTCACATGTCATGCATATGCTCATTGTTAGTCTTTTTCCTACGAGTTTCGGCTCATGTTGTTTAACAACATTTCAGGTGATAGCGAAAAAAAGGTTTTGGAGTAAAAGGATGGCCACTGGACCCTTTTGAGTAACTGATAGAATTACACTTGCATTGATAGTATATTTCTGAAAAATAAAATTGTAAAGATGTAATTCTTGTTTTCTTTTGAAATACTTGGATTATTGTTTTTTGAGTTAGAATACCCATGTTGTAAGGCCCTTAGACCGTATATTTATGTTATGTGTGCATGTGGAGATGTTTCGTTCGTTTGATGGGTCGAAAGTTTTAATCTTTAAATGATATATCTCAATATTTAAGTTTGATTTCGGGTTATTGGTTTGAAAGGTGGTTGTTTTATTCTCAAATGTATGTTTTACTTCTCAAGTTTTCCTAATGAAAACTACATTCAAAGGGGTGAGAAAAAGGTGTGATTTTCCAAAACATAGAAAGAATTTTTAGACTTTGGACAGTGAATTCTCGGGTACCCCACCGCTCAAGCGGTGAGGAGTCCGTTTGAGCGGACTTCGCTGGGTGGCGTTTTGTTGAAAATTATTTCAGAATAGAATTTCTCTTAAATGTTTTTGGGTTATCATTTAGGGTATAAATTAACTATTTTCAGGGTTTGTTAGCCAAAAAGAAAAAGAGATTGGTTTCTTTTATTCGAGTATTTTCCTAAATTTTACTTGGGTTTTATTATTTCGAAATTGGGGCATTACAGATTGGTATCAAAGTTTTAGATTCAAATACCTAGAAATTGTGGGAGTGGTTGATCCATTGTATGAGAGTTTTCATTCATGTGTGATATTCATGACTTGGTGTGCTAGCATAAAATATCTTGAGTATAACTTGATATTCGCATGTTATGTGGTATTTGGGCATGGAGGTTGGACTCTTAGGATGATGTGTCTTACCCTTGGGCAACCGGTCGACTAGTTTGGGGTTCATGTTAGTAAGGCGTTTGGTCGACGTCCGTTCTAACTAAAAATTCAAACGAGTAAACTGGATTAACGTGTCATTCCAATTAGTTCTCATCGTTATGTGTTACATAAGAGGTGTTGATGCGATGATATATGTTGAGTGGTATCTCATAGAGAAACGGTGCAATCCGTGAGAGATGAGTTGTTGTAAGCTTTATTTTTGATATCTCTACTTGTTCCTTATTATTCTTAGAGTGATGTTGCCGAGACACGGTAGGGGGCCAAGGCCATGGCCGAGGTCATGCGTATGCCTAGGTTCCAAAAGAAGGGGACGTTCACGCCCCGTAGAAACAAGTGAGCGGTGTTGATGTTGTTCAGGAGATGCTTGCTATGATGAGAGTGATGGCCGAGGTCATTAGGGCTAGAGCAAGGGCTCCCGAGCCAAGGGCCTCTGTGGCAATGAGAGAATTTTGACAGTTTGATCCTCCAACCTTCTTTGGGGAGCCGTACCCTAAATTTTCTACTGAGTGGTTGGAAGTGACCATGGCAATTTTAGACACCCTAGAGATTAGGGAGGATGAGTTGGGTGTTAGATCGACAGCATTCCAACTTCGAGAGGATGTAAGAGAGTGGTGGAAGTTTGCTAAGACCATTGTAGATGGCACATGGACCGCTTTTACTTGGGTCTTTTTGAAAAAGTATTTTTTAGCTTTATCGGGAGGAGTTTCTCTCCCTTATTCAAGGAAACCTTACCGTGGTCTAGTATGAGGCCAAGTTCACGAATTTGTCATGATTCGCACCTGAGATGGTGTCAACGAAGGAGTTGCGCACCAAGCGATTTGAAAGGGGCCTTCAACCCTCGATCAAGGATAGGATTACAGGATTGGGTTTTTGGGTCTACACTCTTGTGGAGGCTGCTATCAGGGTTGAGCATGCAATAACGGAGAGCTGCAAGATTAGGGAAAGCAAGTCTCATCAGGAGGCTTCTAGTGCTCAGTCTTAAAAGCGCCAGGTGAAGAGACAGAAATTAGGGGGATCGAGTTCTTATCCCATGGGATCTCAGCCTCAGCTACGGTTAATCTGAACGTTCTAAACGTCAGGAGTTAGTTTGTTACACGTGCAGACAACCGGGACATCGTGCTAAGGATTGTCAGCAGAGAGAACAGCAACAGCAGAGTCAAACTCAGGGAAGGACCCCGTTTTCATGTTTCTAGTGTGGCTAGATGGGTTACCTACGATGAGATTACCTTTAGGGAGGGAGTTCTCAGGGTGCTACTGGAGCACATTAGGGACATGCATCGCAGGGGCGACAGGGCTACTGCTAGTCATAACAGCATTCAGGGGTGCAGTTAGTAAGGACAGCAGAAGGAGCTACCTCAGCTCAGTCAGTGAGGCAGCCGGGAGTCAGGGTCAACGGTGAGCAGAATCAGGGAAACCAGGGGGGAGTTTATGCTCTCGTGGAGCCCAGTACGTCAGTCGCACCTGTCGTGCTGGATACCACAGCCAGCCCTTCGATGATCCGAGGTACCTTCTTAGTGTACCATTCATGGGCCAGTGGTCTCGTTGACACCGGAGCATCGCATTCTTTCTTCTCATCCGCATTTGCATTTGCATTGGGGTTAAAGGTTGATGTATTTGGTAGTTCCATATGTGTAGAGACACCAATGGGTGAGACTACCGTGTTGAGACGCGTTTGTAGAGCCTGTGAGATGAGGATTGCCAACCACCGCTTAACGTTTGATTTCATCGTGCACGATATGACCTTGTTCAATATCATCATGGGGATGGATTGGTTTACCACCTTTCGCACCTTTATTGATTATGACTGGCGACGAGTGTTCGTTTGCACACCGGAGGAAGATTCTTTTTATTTTGTGGGTGATCGGAATAATGATTTAGCGCCTAGATCTCTTAGATCGTACAGCTGTGACAATCTTAAAATCTTTTTCTCCACCTTGTCGGTGAATGAGATTGATTCTACTCAGAGAGAGCTTCCTCCCGTTGTCTGTGAGTTTCCAAAAATGTTTTTGAGAGACTTGTTTGAGCTTTCGCCACGGTAAAAAGTTGAGTTTTTCATAGACCACATTCTGGGGACCGCCCCCATTTCTATGCCTTCATATTGTTTTGCACCAGCTGAGTTGATAGAGCTGAAGATGCATGTCCAAAAGTTGTTGGACAAGGGGTTCATCCGCACTAGTGTGTCTCCTTGGGGAACTCTGGCATTATTTACAAAGAAGGATGGGTCGTTATGTCTTTGTATAGATTATCGTAAGTTGAACCATGTGATCGTTAAAAATAAGTACCCTATGTTTCGTATCGAAGATTTGTTTGACCAACTGAAAGGGTCATGTTGTTTTTTGAAAATCGACTTGAGATCAAGTTATCATCAGTTGCGAGTAAAGGAGGACATCCTTAAGACGGCCTTTCGTACCCGTTATGGACATTTTGAATTTCTAGTCATGCTTTTTAGATTAACCAATGCACCAGCGACATTCATAGACCTTATGAATTGTATCTTTCACCCATACCTTGATCGATTCGTGGTGATATTCGTGGATGACATCTTGATTTACTCAGCATCGAAAGAGAAGCACGAGGAGCATCTTCAAATTGCCTTACAGTTATTATGGAAACATCAATTGTATGCTAAGTACGACAAGTGTGAGTTTGGTTGCCAGATGTGAAGTTTTTTGGGCATATGGTTTTGGGGGATGGAGTGGAAGTGGATTCGTTCAAGATTGACGCCGTGATGGATGGGAGATACCAAAAAATGTATTCGAGATTCAGAGTTTCTTGGGATTGACGAGTTACTATTGTCAATTTTTGAAAGACTTCTCTAAACTTACAGGGCTTATGACACACCTTACACGGAAGGGAATCAAGTTCGTGTGGAACGACAGTTGTAAGCTCACATTTCAGACATTGAAGATGAGGTTAACTAGTGAGCCCGTTCTGATCGTACCAGAGAGAGGACTAGGTTATGCCATTTATTATGATGCGTGACACCAGGGGTTGGGTTGCATGTTAATGTAATAGACTAAGGTGGTGGCCTATGGATCGAGGAAGTTGAAGGTTCATGAGAAGAACTACCTGACACATGATCTAGAACTCGCGGCAATGGTCTATGCTCTAAAGACCTGGAGACACTACCTATATGGAGAATGCTTTGAAGTGTTCTCGGATCATAATAGTTCGAGGTACTTATTTTTGTAGAAGGATATGAATTTGTGACAGAGGAGATGGATGGAGTTCTTGGGAGATTATGATTTTGATCTACAGTATTATCTAGGCAAGGCTAATGTGGTAGCCAACACCCTTAGTCGGAAGTCTTTCAGCACGTTAGCTCGCATGGCCGTTAGGGAGTGGAGTATGCTCGGGGAAGTCGGAGAGTTTGGCCTTCGTTTAGGAAAGTTCGATCAGCGTGTTACCTTCTTCACAGTGGTTTCTCAGCCTACCCTCGTTCACCGCATTGTCGAGGCACAACGGTCGGATGCAGAGAGTTTGATGTTTCGGGAGCGAGTCTTGAGTGGCGAAGATGCCAAGGAGTGGGCTATCCACTCCGATTAGAGTTTGAGATTTACGAGGAGAATCTTCATGCTAGAAGCGTGTCGTGGAGACGTGCTTCATGAGTTTCATCACTCACGCTTGGCGGTGCATTCGGGTGGCACCAAGATGTATCATGACGTACGCATGCAGTTTTAGTGGAGGCATATGAAGAAAGATGTTGCACTTTTTTGTCTCGTGTTGCCTCACTTGCCAACAAGTGAAGGCCGAGCATCAAAAACCAGCAGGTCAGTTACAACCATTGCCAGTGTTAGAGTGGAAATGGGAGAACATCACCGTGGATTTTGTTTTGGTCCTTCCGAGGTCGCTGAAGGGACGTGACGCCGTTTGGGTTGTGGTTGATAGGTTAACCAAGTTAGCACATTTCCTGCCTATTCGCATGACGGATTCAGTTGACAAGCTTAACAAGTTTTATGTGAGTGAGATTGTTAGACTCCATATAGGGCCGGTTTCCATCATTGTTGATTTTTATATGGAGACGAGCCTACTTCTTAGTATTACTTTTCATCCCCAGACGGATGGCCAGTCGGAACGCACCATTCAGATACTCAAGGATATGTTACGAGTGTATATTTTAGACTTTCGAGGGTCATGGGAGGATCATTTGCCATTAGTAGTGACCCGTTTGTTGGAATGACATTGGTGAGACAGGTGTGTTAGGGCCCGAGTTTGTGCGCGAAACCACAGAAAAATTCATCGCGATCCGTAAGCGTTTAGTGACCACCCAAAACCATTAGAAGAGTTATGCAGATAAGCGAAGGAGACCGTTAGCATTCGAGGTGGGAGACCATGTGTTCTTGAAAGTCTCACTGCGAAAGGGTTTAATGAGATTTGGTAAGAGTGGGAAGTTATTGCTGCGTTTCATCGGGCCGTTTGAGATCCTTGATAGGATTGGAGAGGTGGCCTATCGCTTGGCTTTGCCACCATAGTTAGCCTCCGTGCACAACGTTTTTCATGTATCTATGTTATGTAAATAGAAGCCGGACCCATCTCATGTTCTGGATTGGACGGAGTTGAGGGTAGAGGATGATGTTACCTACGAGGAGAGATCGGTGAGAATCCTTGATGCCAAAGAACAAGTCTTACGAGGGAGAACCATTTAGTATGTGAAGGTGCTATGACTTCATCACTGCGTTGAAGAAGCCACGTGGGAGCGAGAGTCGAAAGTTCACAGAAACCACCCCGAGTTGTTTAGTTCTTGAAGCATGTGTAATTTTGAAAACCAAATTCTCCTAGTGAGGGAGGTTGTAGGGACCCGGTCCCTCATTATTTTCTAGTATTAATGAAAACGAGTATGTTACATTTGGTAGAAACTGTTAAATGTGTAATTCACGTGTAAGAATTAAAACTTGAGTATGTATATGTTTGCTAACAATGGTTAAATATGAGGTAATGCATAAGAACGTTATTGTGAGGTGCTTGGCTTATATTTGGTTCAGTTTTAGCATTTTTAGTCAGGGTTTCTACCTAAAGTGACCGCTTGAGCGAAGGGTAGACCGCTCGAGCGGATAGATGGCAGAGAGTTCGGGGAGTGGGGACCGCTCGAGCAGTGGGTGGGTCTGCTCGAGCGAACTATCGACGAGCAGACTTTAAAAGTCGCATTTTAGCTCCTTTTCCCTCATTCTTTTAATTTCTCTCTCTCTAGAATAAAAGTGAGAGCTAGGGTTTGGGTTTGGAGGGTTGTTGGAGCCTTCTTGGCTTCTCTTAGTGAGATTTCTCACATCCATCTTGGTTATTTACTTGTTGGAGGCTCGAGCTAGACATTGGAGGCTTCATTCTCACTTTTCGATAGGAGATTTTCAGGTTGGAGCTTGTTTGGGCTTTTTCTTGTAGATCTAGCATCCCAAAAGTAAGATCTATAACTATCTTTGAATATTTCTATGATATGCGTCGTATTTTCGATTTTATAAACTTGAAATCATGAAAATGGTGTTTTTAAAGCCTTAGGTTGGGGTTTGATGTTAATGAAGGATAAATCTTAGATCTATGGATGATTTAACATGATTATATCTTTACGTTGTTGTTGGATACGATTGAAATTGAAAGTAATGGGCTAGGATTTGAATTTAAGTTTAAATATGTTGAAGCTTGAATATGATACATAAACACGTGGTAGTTGAAGCTTGAATCGTCGTAGTATGAGTTTGGCGAGAGGAACCATTTAGGTTGGACTCATGCGTGTGGAATGTGACTTGATAATTTAAACAGACCGATTTGGAATCCAAGTATCGTTTAAGTTTGGACACGAGTTGTTCCACAGTGAAAGACCGAAAAATTGTGCAGATTGGGTTCTCTGCCTTCCAGTTAGCAACCGAGATAGGACGTTAGTCGTGGTGGGCTACAAAACGTTTGGTTACTTCACGGGGCTCACGTGGCTTGGTTAGTAGTAACGCGATTTGAGTCTATAAGCACGTCAGGCATCGATTCCTATGTTTTAAACCACGAGTTAGTAGAATATGAGAAAATGTTGATAATGTGTGTGTGTGTGTGTGTGTGTGTGTGTGTTGTGGAGGATTGTGCCCTTAGAAAAAATGAAATGAGATGATGAACTTTAATTAGATAGAATGGTTAAGTTATGGAATATTAGAATAGTTCAAGTGATAGGAAAAATAATATTTTGGAGTAAGAGGATGGTCGATGGACCCTTTTGAGTAACTGGTAGAATTACACTTGTTTTGATAGAATATTTTTAGAAAATAAAATTGTAAAGATGTAATTCTTGTTTTCTTTTGAAATACTTGAATTATTATATTTTGGGCTAAAATACCTGTATTGTAAGGCCCTCATGCCGTATATTTATGTTATGTGTGCATGTGAGGACGTTTCGATCGTTTGATGGGTCGAAAGTTTTAATCTTTAAATGATATATCTAGTTATTAAAGTTTGATTTCGGGTTCTTGGGTTGAAAGGTGATTGTTTTATTCTCAAATGTATATTTTACTTTTCAAGTTTGCCTATCAAAACCTATGTTCAAATGGATGAGAAAAATGTGTGATTTTCCAAAACTTAGAAAGAGTTTTCAAACTTTAGGCAGTGAATTCTCGGATACCCCACTGCTCGAGCGGTGAGGAGTCCGCTCAAGCAGACTCTGCTGGGTGCCGTTTTGTTGAAAATTGTTTCAGAACAAGATTTTTCTTAAATATTTTTGGGTTGTCCTTTAGGGTATAAATTGGCTATTTTCAAGGGTTATTTACCAAAAAGAAAAAGGGATTGGTTTCCTTTTATTCGAGTGATTTCCTAAATTTTACTCGAGTTTTATTATTTTGAAATTGGGGCGTTACAAGCAATGAAGGCTAGATCTTTTAGAGTGGGAGACATGAAGCCAACATGAAAAAAGAAAGCGTTGGTCGAAGGAGACCAAAACTGAAGAGCAGCAAAAATCAGGGTTTTATCAACCTGATAAGGAGTACGATTGAGGAGGATAGACTAACCAATTCGTAATAGTCACTACAGGGGGTGTGCCAGAGCCTGATTAAGGTTCCTTTGTGATATTTCTCCCTTGAAGTTGTGGACAAAGCAAGAGGGAGTTGTCCTTTGATAGATGGATAAAAAGGTGAGAGGAAGCTAGGATATTGTTCTTTGAATGCTAGTCCCAATCCAAATTGCTTGATAAAAGATATGAGGCCAGATTTCTAAAAAACTAGGGATTCGAAATGGAGTAGATGCTTTCGTTGGGCGATTAGATCTTTTACTTATTTGGCGGCACTGTTGGAGTCTCTAGCAGGAGTGTTGGCATGTTTCGTAGCCATTGATGAGAAGGAGAAAGATCAACAGAGGAAAAGTAGGAGAAAAGGTATCGCGAGAAAGCAAAGAGCTGGAGATGAAGCAATGAATAAGAGGGATTGAAATTACGAGATAAGGAAGAACGGCAGAAAATCATAAAGAATATTCAAATACTTCTTTTTTGGAATCTAAAAGAACTCTTTGAAGGGGGCAATGTTTGGGTCACATGTGAAAAATCATAAGTATAACTGATTTTCTAAAAAGTTGGCGACTAGGACATTTAAAAGCGAGCTGTTATGGGTTGGAATATCAAGTGAAATATTAAATGAATAGATAAATGGCACATATTTGAAGGAACGGGTTGCAAGAAAATGAAAAGGTGACGCGTGTCACTATGAGAATAAGTCAAGAAGATATCAACATTTGAAGCAAAAATAAGAGAATAACCAGGGTAGTTAATTCGTGGAAAAAGACACATGGTGGCTACTGAAGGATATTTGTTATAAGGCTGGAGAAATAAAATAAGTCGGTTACAAATAAAAAAGAGTAGGTGATACATGTCATTCGAAGAGGAGGTCAAAGTGAGCAACTAGTCGTTAGAGTAAAAAATGGCACCAAGCCACCAAGCAGGACGAGCAGTTATGCAAATGACTATAAAATGAACTTCGACCAAAGAGAGGAGACACACATCTAACACGTATCAAAAGCCCCTAACTTACTTTATTTCCTTATCTTATAGTTACCTGTCTTTTCATTTTCAAATCCAAATCCATTAATACATCCTCATTTCATTTCTGTTTGATAGATTAGAGTCAGTTTATGTTCTCATTAGGCGTAAAGTTTGTCTTATAAAGTTTTTTCAACTTCAATCTCAATTTCTGTTCATTTGTCTTATAATTTTCATTCATTTTAATTCAAAAGGCACTTGAAAATTGTTGAATTCCTCTTCATTGAGGCAAAATATCGAATCAGTAGCTTTTGCTTCGAGTTATACACTATTCGTCTTAATTAGAAGTCAAGTCAAAGCACAATTTCAAACACAATTGGATGCATTTGTCCTGGTACGCCTACACCACAACATTAAATCCTGAATATAATTCAACACAAACAACAATAGAACCGTGACTAATGGTTCCCTAAATTTTAGAATTGATCTGAACCGTTGAACCTTGTGGAATCAAATTGAAACCAATTCGTTAAAACGGATTGGTTCCGATTCTTCATTCCAAAATACTAACAATAGCAACATAATATTCTAATCAATAATGTGATACAATAGATTTCATAACCATTTAAAAAATAAAAATCTTTAGAGAGAGGTGACATAGAATACATTGGGTCAAATCTATTTGAAGTTAGAATAAAAAATAAAAAATATAGTTATACTTGTGGGAATAGCTATTTTATTATTATAAACTTGTATCTGTTACACATTCTCTTCAAGAATCAAAAATCGATGTGAGTTAAAGTAGTCAAAAAAGTATCTGTACTAGTCAAACTTTATTCATTTATTGAAACAAAAATATCATGTTGTACATCAAGGATATTGCATCCCAAACTCCCAACTGGTTTAATTAAAAGTTCATACTTCTTAACAAAACGACATCTGACTGATGACTGTGATAGATCAACTTTAGCCATCTTTACTATCTGACATCACAAAATTTACAGGAGAGTGCATTTAGTATTATAATAAATAATATACAAAACAAACATTTAAGAATACTAACAACATTTTTCTTTTTTACAAGAGATAAAAATACTGCTTTGCTAAAACATTGTGCTTTTTCAAAAATTTCATAATTTATGAAAATCTAATTGTTATAACCCGTATCTTAGTAATCAATAGAGATAAGACATATGTCGATTATAATTTTTTTGGCCCTGTCAGTTAAGCTCCTTATAATAAAATAATATTTGATCGTTTATTTAAAAAAATAATAATAAATTAGTAAATAAAATTTAAATAAAATTTCTAACAAAATCTTATATTAAATTTTAAAATTTGAGCCAAAAAAATTACATCTAATTAAATTTTAGAAAATCAAATATCGAGATAAAGTTTTATAATATGGTTAGAAAAATTATATTTAATTTTTTATTTTATAATAATTCATAAAATAACATTAGAAATTTATCTCAAATTTTTTAAAATTTTTTAAAATTAAAAATTTGTAGCTATTAAAAATACTAGTAATCGATAAATCATAATAAAATATATTAAATAAAAAATTTCTAGCAGAGATTTTGAATATACTAAAATTTTTAAGTTTTGTCTGAATTAAATTAAAGATTTTAAGATGTATAATTTTTTAGCCACCGTACATTTGTCGCGCATGCCTTCAATGGTTGAGGGACACCTGTCCCACCTTTTCGCCTAAAAACCAACGTTGCTGAAATCGCATGGGTGCAAAACTGGTTAGAACTTTTGAGTATAATACATTCGCCTCTGGGCTATCTTCCTTCTTTTTTTTATTGATTTATAAATTAAAAATAAATTATCATAATTTAAATAATTAAATAAATTATAAATAAATAAATAAATAAATTAATAAACAAATAAATTTATTTAAATAGTCAAATAAATAAATAAATAAACTTAAAAATAAATAAATTA
>JAOTRH010460563.1:0-28644 GCA_034768845.1 Heliamphora exappendiculata | reverse complement strand
ACTTTAATTTATTAATTTATTTTTATTTTTAAGTTTTTAATTTTGATAAAAAAAACTTATCAAAATTAATATTTTTTTATCAAAATTAAAAACTGAAAAATAAAAATAATTAATAAATTAAAAATTTTATCTTACTTATTTTTTTATTTTGTAATTTTTTTATTTTTTAATTAGAAATTTTTAAATAAGATTTTGTAATTAAACAAAAAAAATTAAAAAATACTATTTCAACAGTGTTTTTTGTTCAAAAATTAACTTTTGGACCTAAGTGTTACAAAAATAAAAATATAAGAGGTATAAGTGATATTTAAAAAAATAAAAAAACTGTTAATGCTATTACTCTTAAATACAAGAGGTGTAAACGTAATTTACCCTTATAAAAAATAATTAGCAGAGTCGGCGGAATAAAAATGATTATTGAGAGGCAAATTTGTCATTTAACAAAGGACAAAGTAAAAACTGGTAGAGTGAACTCGCATTTTATTAGTAAAGATAGAAAATTTGTTATTTAACAAAGGACGAAGTGAAACTTGGTAGAGTAAACTCGCTTTTTATTAATAGGGATAGATATGACCCTATTTGGGCTAATTTTCAAGAATATTGTTTAATTTTGTTTCGTTTGAATTTTTTTTATTTTTTGACTTATTTTTTGTTAAATTATCTTGATGAGATGAACTAAAAAAATAAAAATAAAACTAATCAAAAGATGAAAAAAATTAACTACTGACGAAAATAAGCAATACAAAATTTAGTTTATTAGTTTATTTTTTTTACTTATTTTTTTTTTTAAATATTTTTTTTATAATTTGATCTACAATTTTACTTTTCGAGCTCGTCTCAATCAAATAAGTTAAAAAGTATAATAATTTGATTAAACGATAAAAAAAATTTATTAAAAATAAAAATAAATAAAATTAAATAAATAAATAGACAATTATTACAAATGCGCCATAAAGTAAAAGATAATAAGCACAGAAAAATATCCCGAGTGTAACAAAAAATATCAACGAAAACCAAGTATAATAAGCATTGGGTGAAAATCGTAATTTAATGAGAAACGTTTAATTAAATGATGAAAATATCCCAGTGCTGGAATCAACATGGCAACTAAAAGAATTGAATAGGAGCGCAATAAAGTCTTTTTCTCAAGGATGAAAAGCGCACCATGCGTTGGGCAACTGATGCTTTATATATATGGATGGATGTATCATTATTGGCAACTTTTTGCATGTAAAAATAAAATTTTTGCCATATTCTAGCTTGTGGATTCAAATTTTCATTATTTGTTGACAATGATTGTAGGGTCATTTCGAAATGAATAATTAACAAATAATTATGGAGAATCGAAATCTGTAAAATAGTCAGAAATACATAACGGAAAAAGATAACGTTTGGTGAAGAAGAAAGCTAATCGAGTATGAAATATTGTCAGTATGAACAGTCTGTATTAGACTCTCTAATCTCATTTTCCTTGGAAGCACGACAACTCTTCCTATTTATAATCTTCATAGTAGCTTTGTTAGAATTGGAAGAGGACTCCCTAAGAGGTATAATTAGATCATGAAATGCGATCTCGGAAAATCAATGGATTCTTTCTCCAAATTGACCAGGTAGTGCTCTACTCCAATTCAATTAAGTCAACCAATGAGTTCCCCGTGAGTACCCAACTCGTTTGAGTCAAGAACCTAACCCACTCGGGTCGAGTGACTCAAGGGTCACTCGAATAACTCGAGTGGGTGGACCCGTATGGTCTAACAAGCCATTTTTTTAGCCACAAAACCACATGTCTCCCAACATTTCATGTAGGATTGTACTGCCATTGTCTTCATTTATCTATAGGGTAATCTTTCGATTATCAGAGAAATCTATGTTGATATTGTCTGTGCTATATATGCTTGGCTTCATTCAATCTGTTCTAAGTTACATGGTCGGCGCTATGTTATAGTAATTTGGTAGTCAGAACTGCATAGCTTGTGCTGTCTTTACGACTTGTGTCGTAACAATAATATAATATGTGTTGTCTTCGTGATTTGTGTCATGGTAATATAATCAAGTAGTCAGGGCTATTGTCAAAGTCTGTATTATACTTCACAGTCTGTGCTGTGAAATATCTTCGTTCGTAATCAGAGTTACGTCTCATAGTCTGTGCTATGGAATAGTATGTATCTCGAGATATATAGCCAAATTGTTATAGGAGAACCTAGTATCTCGAATCATCTGTCATACATCTTGATTCTTACCTTATGAGGTGACAATAGTCGCTTTGAGCTACCGAATTTAGTAGAGGAGCTTCATATGTTGACAAGTGGCAATACATGCTCAGCCGAGCTACTGAGGTCCCCTTTAGCTCAAGTCTCTTGTTGACTCGAATTTACTCAAATATGTCACATTGCACTACCTTGGAATGTTCATATATAAACTATTATCACCATTTGGGCTCTTTTTGTAATAGTGGAGTTACTCATAATCTCAATAGCTTTGATTAGTCAACCCAAATCCCTCGTAACATGAGTTGCTCGAGCTTCTCCAAGTAAATTCGGTGCCTCGCTCAGTGATCATGAGTGGAATAGATCATTCAAGCCACTAAGGGCTCAGTAGCTTAGACTCGAGTAGTCGGAGTCCTTAAGGCTAGGCTTAAAAGCTTTATCTCCGTATAATGCTACTTTTTTATAATATTGAGCTACTTATCCATGTAACTCGAGATTCTGAATTTGCTCGAATTTATGATGTCATTTTGGCAATAGTCTTCTACAATGATAAATTTAATCTTTTGTCAATATATATAATTAAAAATTTGTGAATTTTCAGAGGAGTTTTATATCTAAAAATCATAAAAGAATTAGTCTCATGCCTCTTTTATATTTAAATTCATGTCCTGTTATCTTTTTATTTGCTTAATATACCTCTAATTATATTAAAATAGTTAGCATTAATTATTTAGCTTTTAACCACGTTTGGATATTCTTTAAGCAAATAAAAATAATTATTGCTCCTTTATAAATATAAATAACTACAATTATTGAGAAATTTCTCAGTTTAAAATTGATAAATTTAGTTTTAAAACTGAAAAAATTTTAATTGAGAAATTTCACATTTTAAAAACAAGATATTAATTTTAAATTTGGAAAATTTCTCAATTTTAAAAAATGAGAAATTAGTTGTAAAATTAAAAAAAATACAGAAAAATAGAGAAATATTTTTTAATTTTTTTAAACTAAAAAGTTTTTATGTTTCAAAAAAATAGAAAATTTATCAAATTCTTAGATTTTAAGAAAATTACATTTACCTCCCTAAGGTATCTGATAAATACAAATATCTCCTCTTTGATGAATTTAAAATGATTCTGATGTTCGATGTCAGTCTTTTCAAGTACACACCACTAATGGAAAGTGCGTTTTTACAATCTTACCCATACTCTGGAGCTTAACTAATAGAAAAAAGAGAGAAAAAACTCCATTACTGATCCTTCACCTGCTCCTTCTCCTCCTCCTCCTCCTCCTCCATATCTTTCTTCCACAACCACCACCCATAGGACCTCATTAGCTTCATAGAATCAAAACGTGAGGTGCCGCGTTGTGATTTGTAGAACACGAAGTTCTATTACTACAACAACTATAACCTAACTCAGCATCGCCACTTTTGCAAGACTTGCCACCGGTATTGGACCAAAGGCGGCGCCCTCCGCAACGTTCCAATTGGCGGTGATTACCGGAGAAACAAGAACGTTTGTGTTTCAACGTCGATCGAAAAAGCGAGCACCAGGAGGTTGAAGACCGCGTTTCCTGAGATAGGACAATTAGGCCTTGTTCAGGAGTTTTAATCAAACCCCATCCTATGGTCCCTTACCTCAAAATTTTCATCTTCTTGCTACAATTTTTAAAAATTTATTTTAAAATAATTTTATATTTAATATGTATCTTGTTTGATAAATTTTGACAAATACATTTTAAAAATATAATTTTTTATAAAAAAATAAATTTGTATAATAAAAATTATGATATTTTTAAAAATTATAAAAAAAATTTATGTAAAAAGCAAAAATTTTAAAAGCCTTTAAGTTATAAAACGAAATTTTTTAACTTTTTAAACTTTAAGCAAAATAACAAAAAGTTTGGTTTTAAGCCGGCTTAAAGCCGGTTGCCAACTAAGTTTCTCTCTCTCTCTCCTATGAAGTACGAATATTTCGAAAATTATATCGTACACGTATCGGATACGTATCAAATATCGATACTCGTTCGATACGCGGAGATACATACCGGATACGCCTGAGAAGTATTCAAAAATAAGTTTTATTTTTTAAATTTTAAATACGTTTTAGATACGCATGGGATACGAGAGATACGCACGCGATATGTTTTGAATACGGATGAGATACTTTTTGGATGCATTTTAAAATTTTTAAAATTATTTTTTTATTTAATTGATCTTTTGATTTTATTGTTATAATTGTACTATCATCTAGATATTTTTATACTTAATGAAATTTTTTTTATTTATTACTTATTCAGTTATTCTTAACTTTAATAGTTATTCAACGTTTCAAAGTAAGAATAAAATCAATAACTCTTACTTTTAGTTTAGTTTTATAAATAATATAATACTACAAACTATAAAAAATAATTTTTTTATAAACGTATCCCAGCCGTATCTGTATCTTATTTTTTTTATTTTTATCATATTGTTGTATCCGTATCGTATCGTATCCCGTATCCATACTAGTGCATCTCTCTCTCTCTCTCTCTCTCTCTCTAGTCTATTTTTATCTCTCTTTTCTCTCTTTTCTTTATTGATTTTATATTTCTATCTTTTTTATTTTATCCATTTTTTATGGTGTATTGAGGATATTTTAGGTATAATTTGTCACGATCTATTTTCACAAATGGTATTCATAATCGGCCAGTATGTAAAACTCACCAAATACCTCTACTTTTTTTATAAAAAGCAAATGTTACATAAAAAATGTAACATACCATATTATGGGGATTATTTCTTTTTATCTTTTTTTACTACTTATCAATCATCTAATATAAATTAATAATTATGAGATAAATTAAAATCTAATAATCTATATTTGTTGAATAGGTTGAGAATGTTAGTAAAACAAATGTTAAAGGTAAATAAAATACATGACATCCTTATAATATTATTTAAAACTGTAGTACAGTGAAAAATGAAGTAAAATTTTTTTAACTAAAATTATTGCATAATCTCATCATAGAGTGTCTCATTTCTATTTAATAATAAAAGACAATTTACTATTATTATTATTTTCTTCTTCTTATTAAGCAGAACTAGCAACTTTTCTCTTCAATTTTTAAAAAAATCAAAACAACAACGTTATAAGTAATAACTTGTACAAGTGCACACATAATAATATTACTAGTTTACTATAAGATATTACAATATTTAAAATCATGCACCTACACTTGTACCCACACCCACACCCACACCCACACCAACACCAGCACCAGCACCAGCACATGCACCTGCACCTGCACCTCACGAAGAAATAGCTGAATGGAACCCTGACCATTATAATAGGGATGCACAATACGAACCAATTGAATTCGAATAATTGGATATAGGGTCTTCCATAAAATATGAACCAATTGAATTCGTGATTTTTGGTGTGTACATTACGAGAGGTTAGTTCAACACACTTCTATAAGCAATTCTATTTTTCATGTGACGAGCTTACTACTACAACTTCCTTTTCTTTATCCTTATAGCTAGGACCATGAACAGATGGTTCAAACTCCACGCAAGACCTTGTATCCAATTCTTCGAATTCAATCGGCTCGTATTCTGTATCCCTATTTATAGGGGTTCGAGTCCCATTCAGCTATTTCTTCTTGGGGGTGCAGGTGCTAGTGCAAGTGCAAGTGCAGGCCGGGTGCTGGTGCTGGTGCAAGAACAAGTATAAGTGCAGGGTATGGATATTGCTCCATAAGTATTCCTATTTCCTGTTCCCCTTGTCCTAGTAAAGTCCATTGTGGACCATATCCTTTCAATTTTCACTTGATTAAACACTGCCTCTTGTCTATCTGGGTTTTCAATAAGTGAGCTGCTTTATCAAAGATCAGGCTATGAGTGCGTAATCGATGTTGCACTATTGCTTTTTTTAGTGCCCTCGGGTAATGGGGCTTCTCACTTTATGTTTTCACTTTATGTTTTCACTATTTCCAGTCGTAGTGCATAGTGAGCATCCCCAAAAGTAGCATGATTATAAACTTCAAATTGTAAGGGCTATGCATGTATTTGTTCATTTTGCAGATAATTGGCCTTGTATTCACCCCAAAAATCCCAACTAGTGTATGGTTTCATTTCTATAGTACATAATATACATTTTTGTTAGTACAATATATACACAACTTACCATTATATGAAACAAATAATCACATTAATATTTTTGAGACTATTTTAGGTAAATTTAGAATTTTTGACCCGTGCTCTGATACTACTTCTGTCACGACATATTTTTACAAATGGCATCCGTGACTGGCTAGTGAGTAAAACTCACCAAAAACCTCTACTTTTATATATATATAAAAAAAACAAATGTTATATATGTTGGGTGTATATTTTGTATTTTGTAAATCCGTATAATTAAAATTTTATTTACATGTATTTGAGATGTGCTGGAATTATGAATCCATAAAGAGTTTAATACATGTATAGTTTGTAATTATATGGGGTTAGAGTTTTAGAGTTGACATATAAATAAAATTCTATAATTCTAGTTATTGTGTGCGGAGAGTAAATTAAAGGGATAGAGATGTAGGAAAAGATGAAAAAATACTGGGACACAACAATAACCTTTGAGCAAGGAAACGGAGTTTGTTTCAGGATTCGGATTATGGGTATCGAATTTTGGGGCGTTTTTGATTTTGGGATTGTATATTCTACAATTATAGTGGAATATCTCTCGCACTTGTAGATATAAGTAGGTTGTGCCGAACCGCGTATATTGTTATATATTTTTCTTTGGTATGTACAGTGATTTTTGCTTATGTTTGCGTTTGAAAATTGGTGTTTAAATCACAACAGTGGTATCAGAGCCGGATGATTCAAAGTTGTGGTGGGTAATCGAAGTAAGATATTTATATTTTAATTTCATATCGTATAAATCAGAAGAAAAAAAAAATCATACTCACAAAAAAAAAAGGTTTTTCAGCGCTGTAGATTCATTGGTACGGTCAGAATTTTAAGATTCATTAGATCAGCGTATATGTAATAGAAAAATTCAAGACAAGTATGTATTTTAAGGTTTTTCAGCGCTGTAGATTCATTGGTACGGTCAGAATTTTCAGATTCTGAATGATTTGATGAAATTGGACATCTCGACTTAGATTGAAATTGATTAGGCGAGATCAAAGGAGATCAGGGGTAATCGGGTTTGATTGCAGGTGATTCGAGGCAATCAGGAGTAATCTAGCTTAATCAATTATGAAAGACTAATCATCAATGGATACAGTTAAGTTTTTTTAGTTGCAGGTGGAGTCAAGTCAGACGACGATTTTTTGATTCGACAAATGATTAGCAATTAGGACACCTCGACAAATAGGTGTCAAGCATCTTAGTGTAGAGGTGAGGGTCATGTTAATTTGAGTGTGGCAGATTAATAACGACGGTAGAATCGATATCGACACTATTTATCTTCAGGGTAGTTTGTAGAATTTAAGCCAAAGTGAAAATTGTTGGGTGTACATTTTGTATTATGTGGATCCGTATAATTACAATTTTATTTATATGTATTTGGACTGGGCTTGAGTTATAAATACATAAGGAGTCTAATACATGTAGGATTTGCAATTATATGAGATTAGGATTTTAGAATTGGCCTATAAATAGAACTCTATAATTCTAGTTATTTTGTGTGGAAAGTAAATCAAATAAGGTAGTGATGTAAGGAGAGATGAAAAAATATCAGGGACACGGGAATAACCTTTGAGTGGGGAAACGGGATTTGTTTCAGGACTCGGATTGTGGGTATCAAGTTTTGGAGTATTTTTGATATCGGGATTGTACATTCTATAGTTATAGTGGATTATCTCTTGCACCCGTAGATATAAGTAGGTTGTGCCAAATCACGTATATCTTTGCGTATTTTTCTTTGATATGTACAACGATTTTTGCTTCTATTCACGTTTGAGAATTGATATTTAAATCCCAACATTTGTGTTAAATATCATAACTATATTAGATTAATAAATTGTAAACTTATTTTTACCCTTTTAAGGAAAAAAAATTAAGAATTAATACCATATTAGGGGAAATTATTTCTTTTTATCTTTTTTTACTACTTATCAATCATGTAACATAAATTACTAATTATGAGATAAATTAAAATCTGATACTCTATGTTTGTTGAATAGGTTGAGAATGTTACTAAATAAATGTTAAAAAGTAAATAAAATCCATACTATCCTTGTAACATTATTTAAAACTATATAGTACAGTAGAAAAAGAAGTAAACAAAGTTTAACTAAAGTTACATAATCTCATCATAGAGTCTCTCATTGCTATTCAATAATAAAAGATAATTTATTATTTTTTTTACTTTTTCTTATTGAGCAAAACTAGCAATTTTTTTTTATTTTCTTAAAAAATCAAAACAATAACGTCATAAATAATAGCTCATATAAGTACACTCATAACAAAATTACTAATTTATCGTAAATATATCACAATATTTAAAATTATGCTATTTTATATGCTAATTTAATAAAGCTCAGATACAATAATAACATGCATAATAATAATAATAATAATAATAATAATAATAATAATAATAATAAATGATTTTGTTCAACGATTCCTACCAGTGTTTTAGGGAGCATTTCTAAATTTAATTAATTATTTGGGAATGATATCAACCAATTACTATCTAGTTATAGTTCCATTCTTATTACTTTTTTTATAGTACTTTTATTTTTCTTTTTTTCAAGTTGAAAATTCTATTCGAACGGTATATTACTAGTAGCATTAGTTCGATAAATAATATAACTATTTTAAATAGTGACATTCATAGTATATAATTAATAGACAAAATAATATTTTTTAAAAAAATTAATTATTTTTAAATAATTTAAATATATATATCTCACCTTATCAGCTTAAAAATGCTCCATACAAAAAGTTTGTGCCAACAAACTGAGTCCCATGAGTTCTGTCGTTTCCGGTTCTTCTTGCTTCTCTTTTAGCAGCTGGTGAACTAAGCATGCGTTTGAATTAGTTTATTTTTGTGAATTTTTAATTTAAAAATAAAAAAAATATTAATTGATTTAGCTTATTAGATTTTTTTATATTTTTTTTCTATTTTTTCTACATAACTTGACATATATTTTTTTTTATAAAAAAATTAAAAAAACTTAAAAATTACTATAAAAAAAAACTAGTCCAAACAAGCCTAAAAAAGTGAGATTGCCTTATATAGGCAAGGTTAATGGCCACGTGGAGTTCGTGCAAAAGGGGCCTAATGCATGGGTGACACGTGTTGCCTGATTTTTTTGATCCGCATGCAATTTTATTTATTTTTGTTTCTCTTTTTTCTTTTATTAAAATCTCACAAATTTACCAAATGTTCCGAATGACAAAATAACAAATTACTATATAGTTAGAATTTTTTTAAAAATTCTAATTTTAAAGATATTAGCCTCAGAATGTTAGAATATATTATAGTAGAAGGAAAATATTATTGTTATTTGTTTTTAACGAAATTTATTAGGAACTCTTTGAAATTTTATTTTTGATAAAAAAATTTCAAAACCTAATTTAATCTCATTTTTGGGTTTATTTAAATGTACACGAATCACTACATAGTTAGTCAATATAAGAGATTTATTTGTATTATTTGTATTTGGATGAAATTTATTTCCAAATAAGTCTAATAAATAGAATTTCAGGTTAAATTACCCAGAGATTCATACCCGACGTGGTATTGTAGTACCATATTAAAGGAATTAAATTGGTTATACAATATTCATTCTCCCTAATAAATAAGTATACTATTATATGAAACAAAATATTGTAAGTTTTTTAACTCTGGAAGTCTCATCCTAAATTTTTAAGAATTTTGAATTATATCAAAAAATTATGTGACGCAATATGATGGGTTTAAATTTCAATTTTGAAACCCTTTAAATTTGAAATTTATATAATTTTGTCATTTGTTAATTCAAATTACTATAATTTTTAAACCATATTTGAAACAAATTTATGTGACACAATTGGATTGGTCTAAATTATTTAGTTCCTTTTAAATTTTAAATTTAATATAAACTTATCATTTATTGGTTCCTTTTGCTATTTTTCAAACTACAATTTTGAATAAAGAAGTGACAAAATTGATTGTTCCAACATTCAATAATTATAAGTTTTAATTTTATTGGTTCAAATTAATAACCTTTCAAATTGTAAAACTTATTTAATATTAATAATAGCCAATAATTATTTATTGCTATTTATTGGACCAAATAACTTTTTTTTTCAAAATTTTAAATAATATAAAATAATCGTGTGTTACAATCTAATTCTTCAACTAACTATCTATTCAATATTTGAAATTTATCTAATTCTTATAATCCAAATTCAAGATTTTTAAATAGTAAAAAATTGTATGCTCTAATTTTATTGATCCAAGTTACTATCCTTACAAATTGTAAAAAATTTTTTTTTAATAATATCCAATAATTATGTATTTTATTTGATTGGTCTAAATTTTTAATCTTTTAAAAAATTCACACAATATTTAATAATTTTGTATTATAATGCGATTGTTCCAAAATACTATATTTTTAAAATTTAAATTTTATCTCATAATAATATATAATAGTTATGTACTTCATTTTATTTATCTAAATACTATCTTTTAATATTCTTTATTATATTTTATAATTATATATTTTAATGTTTTAATTTTATTAGTCGAAATTAACATTCTTTCAAACTTATAACTTATTTTTAAAATTTTAAATTTATTTCATTATAAATCATTATCTTTCTAAACGTTTAAACTTATATCCTATAACACTAAAATATTATGCATTTAAATTTTTAAATTTAAATATGTTACTAAAATTTCTCTTTTAAAGAGAAATTTAAAAATTAGTCATTTTTTTGGAATTCAAATGAGATTTAGTCCAACAACATTTATTTTAAGAGACTTAGTCCCATCAAATTTAAAATAATTATATTATATCTAATATATTCCTAATTAAGATTAGTCCTCTTTTTAAACTGTTATGTACAGATTATGCGGCTAGAAATGAAAAATGATTTGTTGAAATATTTTATTCAAAAATAGAAAGTTTTAAAATTTAGAAAGTTAATTTTTTACAATCTTCTAAATCGATTGTAAACTACCAGAGAAACCCCGTCATCTCCGACCCCCCTCCTGATAGAGCTAACGACGATAAAGTCAAGAAATTGTCGTATTGATGCTGGAACGGGACTGTTCTGTCGTTGACCATGAATGCGAGTTAGGCGAGATTCATTTTCCAGTTGCAAGTGAACAAGATGTCGCCGGACTTGAATCGGACGGCGCTCTATCCGCCGCTGGGCTGGAAGATCAGCGTCGTTCTTAACCCGGATTACAAATGCGGCCCTCCGATCTTGATTGACCCCACGGAGTTCCCAAACCCAAGCCGCCTCGCTGGTCATCGATTTTCAGTTTGGATCATTTTTAGGGATCCATTCACAAGGATTTCACGTATGTGGGCTATTATATCGATTCTTCATCTGTGATTTTTTGCATTTGATTGAAAATGGGCTATGTGAATATTGTTCCTAAGGTTTATAGACTTTATATGTGCCCGTATTTAGGTCTATAACAATTGTTAAGTAAACGATCAATTTACTTTTCGTGTTTGGAATTGCGTAATCTTTACATTTATCAGTGTATATAGATGTTTGAGTGATTGATGAGCATCACTTGTGGTACTTGTAAATGATTAATGTGTCATTATTTTTCTGATATGATAAGCATCTAAAATGATATATACATATAGACTTGTATTTCTGCGTAAATGATACATTTGGTTGACATTGTATTTTTAAAATCTTCTTTTTCTCAAACAATACATTCAATACGAAATATTATTAAATTGTTCATGTATCAGTTCTATATTAATATATCAGTTATGTATCAATGTATCAGTTCTGTATCAATTATGTATCAATGTATTAGTTCTTATACATTTGTATCAGTTCTTCTACGTAATTGATACATTTGCTTGATATTATATTTGCGTGAACTGTTCATGTATCAATTTTATGTAAAATATATCAGTTCGGTAACAATGTATCAGCTCTGTATCAGTTATGAGTTAATGTATCAATTCTTATACAATTGTATCAGTTTTTTTAATTTGTTTCAATTCAACATCAATGTATCAGTTCTGAATCAGTTTAGTATCAATTCATCAGTTCTTCTCAATTTGTAGATTCCTCTTCATCTCGAACAATACATTTATAATTGTATATTTCTTCTAAATTTGTATCAATATATCAATTCTTATACATTTGTTTAGCAGTTGTGTATGTAAAAGTCTATGTGAATGGTCGATATTATATGTAAATGCAATATTTTGGTTATGAGAGAGAGAGAGAGAGAGACCATCTTTGAAATTTTTTTAGAAAGATTTTATATATATATATATAGATATATATATATATATATGTTGCTTGATTTAATAGATGTGTAAAAATAAAATATTGTGTGCATTTTCATCAGTTAGTTGTTGTATATATAGGATTAAATCTGTAGAAAAAAAAGAGTTATAGAACTAAAATTCTGTTATCAGTTGATAACATGATATTTGTTTAAATTTCTCAATTTTAAACTCTCGAGGATTTTGTCAATTTCTGTATGGTTTATTATCTTCTTATTTTACATATAAATTTTTGTTGATAAATTGCAAATGGTTTAGTGAGACAAAATCGAAAAACTTCATTTAAAATTAAAAAAAAAAATAGTGGTGAAAAATCTTCAAGAAGTCTTATATCTTAAAATTTAATCATTTTAGTTTCTATTAATAGTTTTGGTGTTGGAATTCTCTTCTTTAACATGTATATTTTTTATATTTTTTTATTTATACTATTTATCCTTATTATTTGATCTCATTGTACTATATTTTTATTTATCTTTCTTTTTTTTTTGTTCTTTGTCTAATTGTTGATTGCTTTCAAAATGGGTTTATACCAATTATGTGATAGATTAAGTCAGTATAAATATTTATATTAATCATTTTTATACTTGACTGTGCATAGTATGGGAGAATTGTTGAAAACATATTTTACGAAATAACTTTTTTATCTTATTACTAGTATCGAACCATACAATGTACAGGAATTATAAAATAATAAAATTAAATTATAAAAATAATAGATAAAAAAATTAAATTTAAAATAAAATATTATATTTAAAAATGATATTTGCTTTGTGTTGAGTACTCATGTGGGCGCCCCTGAGCACACATGATCTTTCTCACTCAATACAAACTAAAATGAATACATATTTGCTCATGTCCTATTTATTTCGCTCACTCTCTATTATATTCACTAATTAAATGTTTTATTGTATATTTAAATATATAAAGTTTATTTTCAGAAATAATAGCAGATAACAAAATTATTACATTTCAATTTTTTATTTTCACATAAATTATAAATTAATATTTAAATATTTATCCTGTGCTACGCATACACTCATATTGGGTCTTTAGCCCTCACATATTTTTTTGCTCAATAGAAAAGTAAAATAATAACACAATTTGCTTCTTGCCCTCTATTTTATTCCGCCCCTTCCTAATTCTATTGACTAATAAAATATTATATCAATGATATTTGTATAAATAAAGCCTCGTTTAGATAAATAATTTATTTATTTATTTATTGTGAAATAAGTAAAAATATAATAAGTAAATTAGTTTGGAATACTTGACTTTAAAGTAACTTATTTGCTTGTATTTGTTTATTGATTTAAATAAACAAGTACGTTTGGGATAATTTTGGCTTAAAATTTTTTTATTTAGCTTATTGACTTATTTATTTATTGATTTAAATCTTGTTTATTTAGCTTCCTAAACGAAATTGCTTATTTGAGACTAAATAAGTCAAATAAAAAAATAAGCAATTTACCCAAACGGGGCCAAATACTACATAATTTGTATTTTTAATATTTTTCTAAAATTGTTGCCTTATTTTTCTAAAAAAAATTCTAAATTCTTTTGACCCTGCAGTTCACGGGTTCACTGCTAGTTCTCATATAATCCAATCCAACTGTAATATACTCCAATCAAATATGCTCTATATGTAGAGTTTTCATTCATTAACTTACAATTAATAAAAAACAGATGTGAATAATATAAATACAATTATTAAATTTACGAATTTAAAACATTTCTTAAAATAAACCAATAATCTTTATATTGTACAATGATGATTTTTGGTATTGTTGAAACCAGTAGTATATAATTATAATTTATAGTAGAAGTTGCGCGTGTTTGGTAAAAATTATAACTTGTAACTAAAATAGAAGAAAAAATAATTATAATTTATAATAAAAATTATAAGTATTTAAAAAAAATTACAACTTATAAATAAAATTAGTAACTAAAAGTTAAAAACTACTTAGCAATAGTTTTGCCAATCACCCCCAATATATTGTACCATTTGACATTAATTTCAAGAAATACAATTTAAAGTATTTATTGTATAATAATCTCATTTTGTGTCCATATTAAGTAATAAATCAAGATTAGCATAATATTAAATGTTGATTATAATACTAACTATTTTTGGCAGTATAGTAACATAAACTTTCCTTCGTTAACTAATTAAATTAGTGCATAATTAAAATTTGTCTTATAATTAATTTGTTTATGAAATTATAAGTATATGCATTATTCAAATTGTGAATGCTAATAGGGCCAATATATAGTATTTTTTTAATAAGAATGGGCCATATATAGGGTATCTTTGACTTCACTTTTAAAAAGTTAATTTTTAAGTTATACAGTTTGATTTATTTAAAAAATCAACTAATTATTTTTTTATTTTCTTTTTGTTTAAAAAATTTGTCTATACATATATCCCAAACGTCCTAATTTTTTTCATGTAAAATTACTATATACTCCCAATTTAAAAAAGGCAACCCTCCTCAAAATTAATAACCTATCAAATAGTAAAAAATTGTGTGCTCCATTTTATTGATCCAAGTTACAATCCTTACAAATTTTAAAATTTATTTATTTTTAATAATATCCAATAATTATGTATTTTATTTGATTGGTCTAAATTTACAATCTTTTAAAAAATTCACACAATATTTAATAATTTTTTATTATAATGGGATTCTTCCAAAATACTATATTTTTAAATTTTGAATTTTATCTCATAATAATATCTAATAGTGGTGAAATTAACAAAATAGTGGTGAAATTTTGATAAAAATAAAATTTAATGGTGACAAATAAAATTTAATCAATTTACTTTCTATTAATAGTTTTGGTGTTGGAATCCCCTTCTTTAACAGGTATATTTTTATATTTATTTTTTTGTTTATACTATTTATCCTTATTATTTGATCTTACTATACTTTATTTTTATCATTTTTTTTTCGTTGTTTGTCTAATTGTTGATAGCTTCTAAAATAGGTTTAAACCAATGATGTGATGGATTAACTCAGTAAAAATATTTGTATTATTTATTTTTATACTTGACCGTGTATAGTATGGAAGAATTATTGAGAACATAATTTTATTATCTTAGGAATAATTATACTTATCTCTCCTGATATTTAAGTTTATTACAGGAACCTTTCATGTGGTCTCTAAAATTACACTATCCTCCATTGAGATTTAATTTTTAACATCAATTGCACTCAATTATTAAAATTTTCGTTGAAATTTAATGAAAACTGTTCTTTCCATCCCAAAATCACAATTTTTAGCCCAAAACTACCATTCAAATCACTTTTTCTTCTCAAAATCGCATTTTTCACCCCAAAATCACTCTTTCCAAAACCACCATTCTATTGAAATTTGGGGTATGAAGGTGGTTTAAATGGTGATTTTGGGTTGAATGGGACAATTTCTGTTAAATTTTAACGAAAATTTTAATAGTTGAGTGCAATTGATATTAAAAATTAAATCTCAAAAAAGATTAGTATAATTTCATAAATTACAGGAAAAATTCATGTAATAAGCTTAAATCTCATGGAAGGTAAATGTAATTATCCAATTATCTTATTACTAGCATCGACTCATGCGAAGCACAAGAATTATAAAATAATAAGATTGAATTACAAAAATAATAAATAAAAATATTAAATTTAAAATAAAATATCATATTAAAAAACGATACTTGCTCTGCATTGAGCACTCATGTGCGGCGCCCGTGAGCACACAAAATCTGTCTCACTCAATACAAACTAAAATGAGTACATATTTGCTCATGTCCTATTTATTTCGCTCACTCTCCATTATATTCATTAATTAAATACTTTTTTGTATATTTAAATATATAAAGTTTATTTTCAAAAATAATAATAGTAGATGACAAAAATATTATATTTCAAATTTTTATTTTCTCATAAACTTCAAATTAATATTTGAATATTTATAATATTTAAAATAAAACTGTCATACTTAGACATACAAATTTATCCTGTGCTACGCATACACTATGAGTGTAATTTAGACCCAGTTCATCCCGGGCCGGGCCCGAGCCCAGCAGGCTCTTGCCAAATTTTCAGGCCGGGCCGGGCTAGACTATTTTTCCAGGGGTCGGCCCAGGACTTAGGAGTAAAAAGTTCGAACTTGGGCTACGGACCCGGGCCTTGGACTTGGGCCTCTGGGCGGGCCTGATCGGGTTGGTCTATTTTTTGATGTTTTTTTAATTATTCAAATTTATTATATTATATAAGTTTATTATATTCTATAAACTTATAAAAAAAAATTTTGTATTCAAATTTATTATATTATATAAGTTTATTATATTATATAAACTTATAAGTTATAAGTTTTTTTGTATTCAAATTTATTATATTATAAAAGTGTATTATATTATATAAACTTATAAGTTTTTTTTTTGTATTCAAATTAGTTATATTATATAAGTTTATTGTTATAAGTGTATTATATTATATAAAGTTAAAAGTTTTTTTTTGTATTCAAATTTGTTATATTATATAAGTTTATTATTATAAATGTATTCTATTATATAAACTTATAAATATTTTTTTACATTCAAATTTATTATATTATATAAGTCTATTACTATAAGTTTATTATAAGTTTTTTTTTGTATTTAAATTTATTATATTATATAAGTGTATTAATCAATTAAATGAAGTAAACTTGAACAATTGAAATAATAAAATGCGATATAAATTTTATTAATAAAAAATCAAATGTGAACAATTTTACACATTGTAAGTGTATTGTACATAATAAAAAATATAAAAATTGTATCACTATAGGTCAAATACATCCCAACTAGGTTGGTACATACAAGCCTAACAATCATTTGCATTATTCTCTACTTAAAATACATGAAAAATAAAATATAAAATTACAAATATAAATTAAGAAAATTTACATATACAACAAATAATCTAAAAAATTAGTATGAATCTGATAATTTTTCAGGCGTTGCAGACGTTATCGATTTTATGTCTGCTTCGAGTTTTTCTTTCTCGTCCATTTCTTGACACATCTTCGATGCGTAAAGTGTGTCCCGTATAATCATTAATACTTGAACCATCTCCGGAGTGAGTCTTGATCTATAGTCGTTCAGCATCCGTCTACCTGCACTGAAAACTGACTCCAAAGAAACTGTAGAAACAGAAATGGCAAGTATATCGCGGGCAATCGCGGCCAATACTGGCCATGACACCTCGTGTTGTTTTCAATAATCTAAAATATCAAAATTATTTTCACTATATTTTCTATAGCATCAAAATAACGTTGAAATTCTGTGATAAATGTCACGCCCCAAACTCCGGGTCACGCGAAAAGCCTACATATAACCACCAAACCGCCTCAACACAAAAGATAAAAACCTAAAAGCCCAAACAAGGCTAAAATCTTTATAAAAACGTATTACCGAGGGTTTAGTTAATTTAACAGAGTAGCCCAAATACTACGATTTCGATCCCAAAAGCCAAGTCTTTAAAACAAAATACTAAATTTGAGATAAGAAAATCTTTTCTTTTTAAAAGAAACTTGGACCGTTTCAAAATTTTCTCGAAGTACAAGAGTTTGAATAAAGCATAAACCATTTAAAAATTCTTTTGTAACCGTTGAACCCAATAACGAAAAACGTAGTGAGAAACTACGAAAAACAACAACCAGCTCAAGGTTCTCTCGAAAGCATAAAACATGCATACATTCATAAGAATTACATAAGCTTGAAACATGTTACAACCAACATAAAACATATACAGAAAGGTATAAACTACCTAACAGAGACCAACAACAGGTCTATCATTAGCTACCTCCATGCACATCAACCTACAGGACCTCGTTAACCTGAAAAAAGTTTTAAAACAAAATTCCACACCATGAGCCGAAACCCAATAGAAAGAGACAGTAAAACTATAAAGCAGGTTATGCAATCATAAGCATACAGGCTCAACCACAGGAGCCAAAATGATTTTCCATCCCAAAATCATAAATTTTCCATCAGGCTCAAACGAGCCTAAAAAAGGTTTTACTTTATAAAACCCCACGTTTCCATCTTTGAAACCAAAACCATGCATATCGACAATACAAATAACGTTTTCATAGTTAAAGAACAGCAATAACCAAAATGTTATTTTTCATTCGGATCACACACCAAGGAAAGAGAAAATAAATCCTATGTACCGACTCCGTCACAAGGGGACAAAGGTAACAACTATAGACTCCTACACCTTACCCAATCCCTATATCATAGAACCGGTTAAGTAATGATAAGTTCTATACGGAGCACCATAATGTAAAAACTGACTTTACGGACTAAAATCGAATGATAAAATCACCTACCACCTTCTTTACGGGAATTACCCCGAAGGACAAATGTACCTACTCTGCGCACATTTTCAAACTTCCACCGAGGGTAACTCGTGCCACATACTCGTTATCCTAGTACATCTAGATAATCATTTTACAAACCCAAAACATTTTTACATTTATCCATTAAACATGTATAAATATCCATCCATCAATATGGAGATCAAACAAAAGATTCATCCATCAACATGGAGATCAAACAAAAATATTTTTAAAATTAAAACTCAACCCCAAAGGTTAGCTCCAAACTTTCTAAAACACGTTTTTCAAAGTTTTTTCAAAATCCTATTTTTAAACCATTCTTTTGAAAACCACGGATATCCTTTTGAAAATCATAGGACCTCATAATTCTATCGAATAAACATCACACGAGGAAAGCCAAATCTAAAAACATCAAAATTCTCAAAACTGCCGAGACCGATCGATCGGTTAGAAAGACCAATCGATGGGTCCCAAACTAGTCTCGATTTCTCGGAATAGAAACAAGTTTTTCAACATGAAAACATGTATAAACTCGAAATTGAAGCCTCCAAACACCCATTTTGAAAACTATGAACAACCACAAGTCTATATCATGTAAAAATCACGAAAAAATGCAAAACATGCTTTTTATCCAAACAACTTGGTTTAAATATGAAAAACAACCGTTAAAGTATTTTATACCCAGTGAAAATACATGTAATTATATAGAGCACCATTTAACAACTATACAGTATAGGATCCTACTTCATAGGGTCATAAATCCGAAGCTTTAGCAATCGGTGCAAAACCAAAGCCGTCGAAACACGATTCCATTCGATGAAAGTGAAACCCACGGCGAGTACATCAAGGATCCACCCTCCAATCACCAAGATCTGAGCCCGAACACACCCAAAGCCTAGAGAGAAGGCAGAGCTTGAGGTTTAAGGCTTCAAGAGAGAGAAAAGAAAGCTTACAAGATAAGCTTTGCACACTTTCCAAGCCATTCCACCGCCTTAAAAATAGTTCGTCCGAACAGACCGATCGATCAGTTCCCCATTTCACTCCACTACTGTCACAACTTCAAACAATGATATCTCTATCGTCCGAAGTCTGAATAGGGCCATTTTTGTACCCAAACTGAAGTCCCGAAAGTCTGCCTTCCAACAGTTCAAATATCATACAAAACTTCATTTTGTACAAAGAGTTATGACCAAAATGGTAAAGGTATGTCACTTTCCTTCACATGCTTTTCACATATTTTTATCTGAACATGTCTTAGAACCTCGTATTCTTCCCCGAACATATCTTTCACGCATATCCAAGCTCAAAACATTCACCTAGGTCATGTTTTAACTCCTACTCCCATCAACACTAATTATTTTTAAAATGAAATAGGTCGGGGTTTCACAATAGAACTCTCATAAATCTCAAAAAATCGTCTATTTTTATGATAGACCAATAATTGTTACGACTTCGAGATGAAGTCCTAACCACGAGTTGTGTTGATTGTGATATTATTTGAGTTTTATATTCATCATATAAATATTTAAGTGTTTTATTTATTGCTTTTTGTTGGTTTATATTACCATAAATATTTTTTAAAAAATATTGTAAATCAATATTTTTTATTCATAGGATCTAGTATGGAGGTTATTCAAAAAATATTTATTATTTCATTATAATATTTATCAAATTTATCTTTCATATTAAATAGCATTTGATAATAATTTGGATTGAGTAAAAATTCATCAAATATTGCGCTAATTTGTTTTAATTGCAATAAAACTAATGGAGTAGTAGGAGTATAAATAAAAGAAAATAATTTTGTTACTTGATCAAAAATTTTATAAAATTTTTTATATACATTTAAATTATCCCAATCATTAGACATTGTAGAGAAAAATTAATTTATGTATTTATTTCATAAAATAAATTAATTATTTTTCTTTATTTTATTGCTAGTTGTAACATATTATATGTCGAGTTCCATCTAGTTTTTACATCATGTTGTAATTTTTTACATTTTATATTTTATTGTTGACATATTTTTTTATACGAATCAACTCTTCTAACATTACTATTTATACATCTTACTGCTAACTTAACTCTTTCAAAAGACTCATTGTAATATTTAACTCTTTCTTTCACAATTAAATTTAAAATATGTGTGAAACAACGAATATGAAATAAAGAACCAGATAATGAAAGTTATAAATGGCGTTTTAAATAATTAACACATTCATTATTATAAGAAGTATTATCTACAATAATAAAAAATATTTTTAATAAAATGCCCAACGTACCTATTTCTTGCTTAATAACTATACTTAAAGATTGACCGGTATAGAAAAATTTTATAGTTTTAAATGAATTTTTTTTTACATAAATTTCAATCATTATCTATAAAATGTGTTGTAATATATTAAAATTCTTGAGTATTTCTAGCAGTTCATAAATCAGAAGTTAAATTAATTTTTTCTTTTAAATTTGTAAATAAATTCATTAACTCGATTTTAATTTCATCAAATCTACTTAAAACTCTATTTCTTGTAGTATTTCTAAAAAATGTTAAAATTGCTGAACAAATTCGGCTTGTATCATTTCTTCAAATGCCGGTTGTTCACTTATTGAAAATGGTTGTACTTGTTTTATTATATAATCAACAACAGAATTTTGTGCGCGAGTTTGTTCCAATGAAAAATTAATAATATTACCAGTTTCACCCGTACCTATTTGCATTTGTGAAGTAAGATTAGGAGATAGATTTTTACGATAACTATCAACATGTCTACGTAAGTGGCTTGTGCCACCCGATGTATGACCTGAAAATAGTTTATTACAAATTTTATAATTTACTTTAACAGTAACAGTGTCATCATTATTTTTTTCAAAAAATTTTTAAAAACATTTCCACACATTTGAAGCTTTTTTACTAAATGAATCTACAGATGCAGATGCAGATGAAGCAGTGGATGGATTATGAATAAGAGCAAGGGGAGTGAAATTAGAACCAATAGGTGAAAATGTAAAAATATCTTTTTTTCATTAACGGAAAAATATTTGGATCCATCAATTTTTTTTTTAAAAATATTAAATTTTAAATCAAAATTAATATATTAATGAGCTTAGAGACTATAATTTGAAAAAATTCACAATGAAATAAAATTTTATTTTTTAAAAAAATTACTTAGAATTTTAAAAAATATATTTAAAATTTAATTAAATATTGCAACAAATAAATTATTTTTTTGGATACTAGAATTTAAATTGCAACAAATAAATTAATAAATTAGATAATAGAGACTAGAATTTTAAAAAATTAAAAATGAAATAGAATTTAATTTTTTTAAAAATTTAATTAGAATTTTTAAAAAAATATTTAAAATTTAATTAAGTATTGCAATAGATAAATTAATTTTTTTAGAAACTAGAATTTAAATTGTAACAAATAAACTAATAAATTAGATAATAGAGACTAGAATTTAAAAAAATAAAAATAAAATAGAATGTAATTTTAAAAAAAATTAATTAGTATTTAAAAAAATATATTCAAAATTTAATTAAATATTACAACAAATAAATTAATTTTTTTAGAGACTAGAATTTAAATTGTAACAAATAAATTAATTTTTTAGAGAATAGAGACTAGAATTTTAAAAAAATTGAATTAAATTGCAACAAATAAATTAAATTACAAAAAATAAAGCAAATTGAATTAAGAAACTCTGATATTTAATTTTAATCTCGATCGATTTGTGTTTTGATCTTAATTTTGATTTTTGATTTGCACTTCTTGATTTGCCAACTATTGCACCGAACCTGAATATAACCGGACCCGAAAATTACCGAGTAATTAGAGAGAAGAGAGTAGAGTGAAGAGAGTTGTTTGAATGAAAAAAATGAAAATGTGTCTCTCTATTTATAGGGAAAGAATTGTATTTAAAAAAAAATTAGCCGTTGGCTGGACCGGGCCCAACGGTCAAGAAATATAAGCTATCGATCGTTTTTTAGATTTGATCGTAGCCGTTCATTTTCAAAAGTGACTGTTGGTGGCATTGGTGAGCGGGCGGGCCAGGCTTATGGTGTGCCTAGGAGTGGGCGGGCTGGCGGGCTTCGGGCCGGCCGGCCTAGCTCGGCGGCTTGCGGAGTGCGGCCTAGGCCCGACCCATGAACAATACTGGCTCGGTCGACATGGGCCCGGTGCCGAGCCGAGCCAGGCCTGAACGGTGGCAGGCTTCGGGCAGGCTTTGGGCCCCCGTCAGGCCTCAGGCTATTTTTACACCCCTAGCATGCACTCATATTGTGCCTTGAGTCCACGCAAAATTTTTTGCTTAACAAAAAAGTAAAATAATAACACAATTTGCTTCTTGTCCTCTATTTTATTCAGCTCCTTACTGATTCTATTGACTAATAAATTATCATATCAATGATATTTGTATAAATAAAAATTACATGATTTTTATTTTTAATATTTTTCTAAAATTGTTGCTTTATTTTTTTAAAAAAAATTCTAAATACTTCTGACTCTGCAGAACACAGGTTTTTTTTCTTTTTAAAAGTAAGAAATATTTTATTAGTTAATGGGATGGCCAATTGACCTATAATCAGATAGGACAACAGACTGTAACTAGTCTGAACAAATATCCTGCTGAGTACATTTATTCTCCAAATATAAATCAAATTTTGCTACTATGTGAGCAGTTTGGTTTGCACCCCGTTTCACAAATGAAAAGCAACATGACATAAAGATGGATTGAAACTTAAGACAATATTTAATTATAACCTCAATGTCCGAGTAAGGACATCTTTTGTTGGAAAGAGCATCAACAACTTAATAGGAATCCCCCTCAATAATCACATCTGACATTCCATATTCCAAAGCTACTCATAAAGCCTTTTTTAAAGCCTGGGTTTCCAAGATCTAGGAGGTATGGGCAGTTATGAGGCTAGAAATATCTCGTACGGTAAGCACTGCACCTTCTTCTGACCTCGCAACAATCCCCAAACTCGAGCGGTAACCATGAAGGTTGAGGGCGACGCTAGCATTGATTTTGATCTTCCCTTGTTCAGGGCGCGTCCATACAACCATAAGAGGATTCTGTGCTCTTGGAGCAAGGACTGCATTACCCCTCTTCGTCGCATCAAAGAACTCTATCCATGATTCAACTGTTCGGCTTGCTGTGATGTAGGGTAGTGTAATTTGGCTTTCAAAGCTCCACGTATTACGTGCTTTCCATATATGCCAACTTAGCACTGTAGCTAGTGCCATCAATTTGCTGGGACCCTCTGCTTTTTCGAAGCTGCTTAGCATCTCAAGTCATCTTTCTATACATGTCTGGTCTCTGCCCCACTAGTCTTGCCGTATCGTCAAAGGAGATACCGCCCACACAAAATTATCTTCTTTGCAGTTGAAAAGCATGTGAGGCACTATTTGCACCTCTTCTCCGCACCGTTTACAAAATAGATCAACATGCATATCTTTCCTTGGCAAATTATCCACAACAGGGATGGCATTATCCAGACATTTCCAGAGGAAGTACTTGATTTTCCCTTGAACAAGTAAACCCCAAATTGTTCTCCATACCTCATATATGCCACTATTTTAGCTTGATTTACCTTGCTACAATCTCCTAGGCTCGTCCAAATATTCCAATGCCAAGCAAAATATCGATTTGACATAGAAAAGTCCATTACTTGTGTAGTGCCATACCTTTCGGTCTTCACATTCAAACTCACTTATGGGAATTGACATGATTACCTGTGCATCTTTTGGGCTAACTAGTGTCCGAATCAGATCAATATTCCATTCCCTTGGATTGCTAGTAGTGAGGTCCTGAACCTTAAAAGTGTCAGAGTTATATACTAAAACTTATTGATTTAATTTTAGTTTTAGTATTTAATTTTATTTTAATAAAATTATTTTTTTATTTTATGAGAATCTTAATAAGTAATATATGCAACATTATTTCTTTAATGTTATGCATGGTAGTCATTTATTCTCTATAGTATTTAATCTAATGTGTAGAATTCGGCTTCACACAGAAAATTAGATTATAAGTTCTTGTAGAGTATAAGTTTGGTTCACAGTTTAGATGGAAATGAACAAACCATCGGTACGACTGTAATACAGAATTTTAATAGGCCTGTCTTGGTTACGAGAAACAGATAATAGCGTCGTCTATTGTTTCGACTCGCTGTGCTAGTACACTTTGTTAGTATTGAACATGACTATATTGGGGTAATTAATTTTATACTGACTATATAAATTAATTCACACACTAATGTTATTATGAGTGTTTGTATTCTTAATCCCGAAGTAATTATTATTTGCGTATATTTAATATTCGTTGCTTTGATTCATTATAGGGTGTGATCCTTTATTAGTCTATAGTCCGGTGAATTGGATAGCGGTATTAATAACATGGTGAATATTAATTATTGACGGAATTCACGTTCCGATTATTTGGAATTAACGATACCTCCTTAAGGATGCTTATAAATTTTGACCGGGCTAAATCTTGTAGGTAGAATTGATTATTCGGCAGTCAAATAAGTTAAGCGTAAGGGCTTACGAAATTTTAAAGACGCTGATTAAATTAAATTGTTAGTAATTAAATTTAATTAGAAAGTATTAGGAATCTTAATGTGAGGAGATAAGATAAGCATTTAATAACAAAAATTCAATGTAAATTGGTCTTAAGATTATCGCAAAGAGTGCAATTACAGTTCTTTAATGATGTGAACTGTAATTTAATATTTTATGAAAATTGCAAAAACTGCTGCAAAGTTTTTATAATTATACAAATCGCTGAAAGGTTTGCATATTTGCAAAAATTGCTAAATAGGTATCTGAATTACACTATAAATTTCTATCATAATTACTCCACAGGTCCTTGCTGTAGCACTATAAATATGTGAGTTGGCTGAATCAAAATCATAAGTTGTATTTCAAGATTAAGGTTATTCAGGTTCTCCCGATTTTAGTTCTTAAAGAATCGTAACCCACGCTACGTTTGGAAATCGCATCAAGAATATACTACAAAGTCTGAACGGAGTTTCAACTCGAAAATTAAAATTCGTAGTTGAAGAATCGACCAAAATGTATTCATCTGAATTAACTGTGGTGGCACGAATTCTATTTTTGATCGTTCGACACCACAAAATTTTTATCTGAAGCCTGCTTCGGTGATTACCTGTCCAAATTTTATTTTTTGAAAAATAATTTACAAATCAATGATCTTGGCAGTTTGCCTCCAACAATTAGTAGCAGAGCCGCTTTTTATCTTTGTTTAAGGTTTATCGAGTGGTCGGGTAGATTTAGAACTGTGCTAACTTTATTTTGCAGGTATTTTAATCCCGATTTTATGATCATCATTATATACATGTTTGATTGAATGGTTTGAATGATGATTTAATTAATTTTTTAATCACGAGGGTTAATCATGATAGTTTAACCTTTTTTAGTTCGATTGTTAGCCCACGGGACAAAGGTTTTTGATGCAAATTTTTTTATATATTTTTAAATATTATTTAGAATATTTAAGAACAAGTTTAAATATCTAAGAACACGAAAAATAAGCGGGAGCATAACCGGAGACACTGGCAGCACCGGTGGTGGTCCAAGTTTTTCGGGCCACGGATCGCAATGGTGTTTCAACGGTTTTGAAATAGATTTTTTTTGGTAAGTTTTTTTTGCAGATTTTATATATTAAAAATAGTACCAAAATAGTTCAAAAAACCAGCAAAAAATTGACAAAAAACCAGCACTAGCGGCGGTTTGAGGATTTCTTTTTCATGTTTTTTGCTACGTTTTTGGACTAATTGTGAGCAATTTTTTAGGTATATAATAAAAGTAAACAGTGCTGAAAAAATAGTATTAAAATAGGCCACAAAACAAGCGGCAACTACGGTGGCAACGAGCTATTCGAGGCTATTTTCGGGGCTGTTTTCGAGGCTTCCTTCAAGGAAACGTGTTGCCGGATATGATTGCTAAAACAGAAGAAAACGGAAACCAAAATGACCAAGGAAAAAGGCCCAACAGGCGGTGGCAACAGGTAGCGGCGTAAAGGCAGGTGGTGGGGCTGTTTCGGCGGCCATCGAAAGCTATTTTTTGAGCTATTTTTGAACGAGGAATTTTCTAGAAAAATAGTATTTTTCGAGAGCAATTTTTCAGAAAAGCGGCTTTGAGTACGAAGTTCGGGAGAGGCGGCAAAAGCCACCTGAATCCGCAGCCTGCGGTGGCGTTGGTGGTCCAACGGTTGTGGTGCTGGTTTGAGGCTATTTTGGCTGGAATTTTCTAATCTTTTTGAGGCTCGGGAGGGTTGTACATATATAACACTACATATCAAGGAATCCTGATGCAACTTGGATGCCAGAAGCTGATTCAGAAAAAAATTAAAAGATTACAACTTATATTTGAATAGGAGATTGAAACTCATCAGAGTTTCTACTTATCAGAGTTTCTACTTGATCATAAATCGGGATATGTACATATCTTGCATTTATATTCTTTTAAACTACGTGAATGATGTATATTTATTTTATATTTTTTTGTTAATTTAATTAATTCAAAAAATACGGTCTTAATTAAAATTTTGTAAAGGAAAATAAAATAATTTTTTTTAATTAAATAAATTTTTTTAGATATTTTATTTTTACAAAATAACACGTTTGAAAAACGTAAAAATTAATTTTAATTTTTGGATTAATTAAATGAAAAAATATTTAATCTTAATAAATTATATTTTTTTAAAAATATATAGCGTAAAAATAAAATATTTGAATGCTCTTCATCAATACCTTAGCTATAAAGCAAAAAAAAATTGTGTATTTATCGAAATTTATTTATTTTGCATTAAAATATGAAAAGATGGTTTGACAAGTCGAAATCTTTTGGAACGTGTACACGAAAAAATATTTTGGATCGTGTGCTTTTTGAAATTAATAAATGTATTTTAATTAAATAAATTTTTATAACCCTAAAAATTGTTTTAAAAATTTAAGTGGGGAAAAAAATTTATTCAAAAATAAATTCTGTGGTCTCCATCTGCAGTTCGTAAGTGATGAAATTAATTATACGCGTTAGCAGTGGAAGTATAAAAATAGCCCGAGACCCGACGGAGTCTCGAAACCCACTCGAAATCCGTCACTATGCAGGCCTGGCCTGTACTATTCATTTTCTGGGCCTGGGCCGCACCCCAAGCCCGTGGGCTGGGCCGGACCAACCCGAGGCCCGCCACCCACAGGCCCGGCCCTAGGTCCACCCAACGGCTAGTTTTATTTTTATAAATTATATAATAAATTAATAAGGGTGTGTTCTTGTAAAATAATAATTGTTGTTTGGTTACTTAAAATTCTTTATAAGAAACTAAGTTCTAAAAATGAATTTATGAAAATTAAGTTTTAAATAAAGAAAAAAAAAGGTCTTACGTTTTAGTTGCTTTTTATTGTTTTGAATTAAAAAACTAAAATAGTAAAAAAAATTTATAAATAGAAATTTTAACAGATTAATAAATTTAAAATTTTATTATTTTAATTATTCAAGTTTATTTCATTTAATTGTTAAACTTATAAGTTATAATAAATTAATAAATTTATAATAATATAAACTATACACATATAAATTAAT